>OMKK01090492.1:15570-33615 GCA_900302305.1 Polymixia japonica
TCACAATATTCTCTGCTGTCTCATCAAGGCTTTGCATTGTTAGCTGTCCACTGGGCGGGCTTACGGGGATTGATGACGGCTTTGCGCAACATGACACACACACCTTTTACTGCATCTGATCAGTCTTTCTGGTCAGCCAGACCAAGTGTGGTAGAAAAACACGCCCTTAAGAGTTATGGTCTAGAGTGGCTCGGAGACTTCTGGAATATCTCATCAGTCTGTCCACTCCCGTCAGGCAACTGTTCACAGAATACGTCTTTATATTTATAAATAAAAATGGTTTATAAATCATATACAAACCTAAATATTCTATAAATTACATACATTTATTATCCCCCCTGAGTTTAAAAGGAGAACAGCTGAAATTTGCAGTAGAAAACTCAGGGGGAGCGATGACCTCCACATCCAACAGTGAGAAAAGGGGCTGGTAAAAATGACTATAAAACAGCATGCAGATCAGTCAAATTGAACCAAAACAAGGAAAGAGGAAGGGGGATCCTTTGAGTGACAGTCTGCTTGTCATGACCCCAGAGCCTCCATGTCCAACAACAGCTGAAGAGAGCAGGAGCCCAACCTATGAAAGGTAGCCTCAGACTGGGTCAGATTGTGTGTTTTTGTGTGTGTATGTATACAAGCAGGTGAGTCCTGTGTGTGTGTGTGTGTGTGTGTGTGTGTGTGTGTGTGTGTGTGTGTGTGTGTGACAGAGTGTAAAGAGTGAGCATCTGTACATTGCTATCATGCTGGTGTCAGCAGCTCCTGTGCCCAGGTCTTGATGGCGGAGGTGGTATGTTGGAGCAGGTGCCACGTGGAGTTGGTAAAGGCCAAGGCGTGGCTCTGTAGACATGATACTGACACTTCTCCACTGCAGGGGGGAAAGGATCAGACATCCATATATGAGAGACAGAATCGATGCAAGAAGAGTTTAAAAAAAGAAACAAAAAAACAGTGTGTAACAGCCAGCTTGAATGACTCATCTAGTGTGTTAAAGTACTGACTTGCAGGAGTCCTGTAAGCTGGTCCACGTTCGCTGCAGCAGGTCAGATGTGTACGCCAGGGCAGGCAGGACATAGTTCTGGTGGAGGAACAGCAGCAGCTCCTTCAGGTACGCCAGCACCTGGAACACACTGTCTGGAGTATTGATGCTCACCTTGGGAATTAAACACAAACACACACAGCACAAACTGAGTATTTTGCCATAGTCATGACACCAAATGTATTCATGCCATTTCTCATGAAAACTTTGTATTTCCAATTAATTGTGTTTGCACTTGCTATTAAATTGCACGAGGTGAAGATCAGCGAATGGCATTTCTTTTAATGGGTTGTTGTGCATGCTAGGAAAATCCTCCATGTCAACTCACTTGTAATTCTCCTATGCAGGTTACTGTAACGTATGTATTCATTATCTTCTGCATCTATCCCTGTTTGGTTGGTCTATTGAGTGCCGCAGTACAGGTTTTAACATGAAAATGTTTTTGTCTTCTTGTGTGTGAATTGTTGTCTGGAAGCCGGTAAGCTGCAAATGAATTGCCCATACTGGGACCAATAAAGTTTTCTGAATCTGAATCTGAATCACTTACCCAGTCTATGAGGCGTGGTGCATTTTCCCTGACCCAGAGAATGAGCTGGGTGGCGTTTTCAGAGACAAGGATGGCAGTTGTTTTGGCCTTCTCCAGACCCTGCTCCATTAGTGGCCCCAGGGCATGCACACACTCAGAATAGTAGTGGGGAGTGTTTGTTTCCAACCAGCTACAAAGGAAACATGTTCAATGTTTCATATGAATCTACTGATTATGAAACACGTTTCAAATATTACAGAGGATTAACATGGTATGGACATCTGAAGATACAAAAGTTATCATTTTCAACATGGTCCATCCAACTATAGCAGCAGAAATGGATGAGAATCTTTTTTGTTGATTCACTAGACCTGTGATATGTAAGTTTGTGACCATGTCCGAGAAAGCCAAATTTCAGGACCTTTAGCTTACAAACATACCAAGACCTCCAAGAAGTGCAGCCAAGAGCCAACACGCACACACGCACACGCACGCGCACACACACACACACACACACACACACACACACACACACACACACACACTACAATACAGAAAAATACACCTAAAGAAGAACTAAAGAAGTTACCTACTGCCTAAAACCTTTTTTTTTGCTTTCAGACCTTGTCATGTATGGTCTGTGTGATCCTCATTGGGCAACGAACCCCATCTCACTAACCTACTATACTAGCCCTTAAGTCATTCAAACAGAAGAGTTTTCCTTACAGAGGCATGCAGCAGCCATGAGACGGACAGCGTCATGGGGCGGCATGCAGGTGGGGTAGAAGGCCTCCACCAGGTAGTTGGCGAAAGTCAGCGAGATCACGGCCTGGCTGGCCGGCTCAATCAGCAGGATGGAGGTCCACAGACGGATGAAGGCCAGGAAGCCGCCAAACGACTCCAGGATGTAGGCGTAGCTGGCGCCGGACTTGGTGATGGTCGTGCCCAGCTCCGCATAGCACAGGGCACCAAACACAGAGAAGATACCGCCTAGCGCCCAGATGACCAGCGATAGCCCGTAGGACGCACTGTGCATCAAGACCCCTTTCGGCGAGACAAAGATCCCAGAGCCAATCATGTTCCCAACAATGAGGCAGATCCCGTTAATGAGGGAGATTTCCCGCTTCATCTGCATCTTTTCTGCTTTGCCGCCCTTCGGCGCCTTTAAGTCCTCTTCGGACGGAGCCTGCAGTCTGGGGCATATTGCCTGTGACATGGCTCCCAGCTTCTGCCTTACTTCCACCATTCCCTCAACAGCTCTGACATGGACAAAATAAAGCAAGATTTAAGCTTAACAGTCAAAAGACAAAGGTAGAATATGTTGGTTTTTAAAAAATTTCCATGATTGAATGAATGAGGTTTTCCTTTAAGTTCAACATGAACAGCTTGTGTAAGTGATCCCAGCAAAACATGTATTCAACACAACCAAATACAAAGAGGTAAATTGTGCATTAAATTCAAAAAACAAATATGGAAAGGGAAAACAGGAAGTGAACTTACTGTATATATTCAAGAACAGCAAAGAGTGAGTTTCTCCCTCTAGGGATAGAGAGTCTCTCACAGTGTTGTGACTCTGAGGTGAGTGTTTTCAGTGAGTGTTTTGAGTCAGTGAGAACCGGAGGAGCTCACATCTGAGCAACAAGACGGTCGATGTTGCAATCCCTGGAACCCAGCACAACCACAACGGGTGTTTTTCCAGTACAAGACACACCACACTCTCATGCCCACCCCCCTACTATTTTGAGAGAAAGGAGGCCTCGCCTCTACTCCGGCCAGCCCTTATAACTTAAGGAGACAAGATGGATCTGGAACAACACATGGATTGTATGATATACGATATACTTTCTAAAAACACCTAAACTCCTCATCATTGACGCTACTTACCTCATCTTCTAGTCATGGCAGTCGCTGACTATACATACTGTAGAGCCCATTTGTCTCCATCACCACAATTAGAAACTATATATAGATGGTATCATAACATAACACAACACATATGCTGCTGTGCACTTTAGCTCGGCCTTAGAGTAAAAATAGCTATATCTATTGGCCAGACAGAAATGACATACCAGACACAAACCAGATCTACTAAGAGGACAGCTAACCACTACTACAGGCAAAACAAATACTCCACATTGCTGTTTCCAGTTCTGTGTCCACTGTGTAGATACAGTTTGGGCAATTTGGGTCCAGTTGGAGATCCGAAACACAGCATTAGTTTTGTTATTTTTGTAAATCCAGATCGTAAAGACAGGGATGTTTAACAGTAACCCTAATGTGACAATGCAGTAAAAACTCTCACTTTTCTTACATCTGAATATGTTTTCAGATAATTTTGTAAGATACATACATATGATATTTGGCTTAATTTTCTTTTAGAAATCTTTTTTTTTTTTTTTTTGAAAACTTAAGAATGGGCTATTTCCTTGCACAGCTTCGGTCACTGGCCTGGAGATACATCATCCATGTATATCTTCAGCCCAGGAGGCTGCATCCATACCCACAAAGAGGCTGGTTAGGCAGGGTGCAGTTCCAGTTCCTGGACAGTTCCTTCCCGCTCTACTCTGGCAGGTATCTGTGACAAGATACTCAATAGGCTTGACCTAACTGGACTGAAGGCATCTTGGGTCGCGGTGCAAATCAACAGCGAACGGCGCAAAGCTTGTGGAACACAACACAAACACACAAACCTTCCACAGAGCAAACCTAAACCCTATTACAGCGGGCATCCCGGGCTACACATCCCTATCTTTGCGTGTTGAAATACGATGCGCTTCTTTTTCTTCTCAACCTCGTTTGGTCTGGTCAGCCTTCTTGGGCCCATAGTAGCTGGAAAAGCTACTAGAGCTACAGGCTGTAGAATAAAGTGTGTGTTCCAGTATGAAGTGAAATGTGCAGATGCAACAGTGTAACGCAGTGTGTATTTCTGTGTGTATGGGCAAAAAGGTAATTCAAAAATAAAACAGAGGTTAAAAGAGAATATCCACTTTAATTAAGTCTTTGAAATATAGGCCTAGTTCATGTTGAAGCTATACTTACTGTATACAATATGTGTCTTCTTTCATCAACTGACATTGATAATGGGATGGGCAGTAAAGTAGGCTGCAATTCTGAAAAAGGTCATTCTAAGTATATCAAAACACTACAACAATGCATGAATTTATAACCAGTTACTGGAAAGAAAATTGTATAAAAAAAGATTAAACATCATCTACAGTACAAAATATATTACAACATATTTAAGGCTAACAGACAAACCCAAATGTGTAGCTTTTTTCCATAACGCTGCTTGATATGTGCAAAAGGTTTGGCGCAGCGCTGTTGTTTAAACCAAAACCAGAATATGAGGCACAGTATCAGAGACAAGGCAATACAAATCCAGAGGATTTTGGAAGCATATCTACCTCAGGTGGATTGTCCTATTGTCCATTGCTTCAGGAAATAATCAAAACAACTCTGAGCAATGGCATCTTGTGGGATTTGTCATTATCATTTGATTCCCAAGAATGACTGGTGGTGACCCACCTTCCCACAAGAGTCTTCAGGAGTATGATATCATGAGAGTTTGGGAAGATTCTGTTGTTGGGCGAAACCAGTAATTCTAAGTAATAATCAACTTAACCAGTAATAATTAACTTATTGGTATGTGAGTTGCTGTTGCCTGAAAACTGTACATCTGCAAAGTATACTGATCCACAACAATGTATATTAAACAACTAGTAAAAACACCACTTATTTATTACCATTTAGTTATTTTTATAATGTCATGTGTCATTATTATACCATTATTATCTACTGAAAAAGGAAGAACACTAATTTGTCAGTTGGTGTTCATTTCCTTTTGCTTGTTATCATTATTTTATTTTTTTACAACCATTGAAGCTAAGCTTTGAGCAAAACTGCTAATGGTTATTTAGGATTGATTCATGGTACATGAGTGCTACAGCTATATGTGTTTCAGCAGCCATTTTGAGGAAGTAAAGTCAGTA
This sequence comes from Polymixia japonica, assembly GCA_900302305.1. Classification (NCBI taxonomy): domain Eukaryota; kingdom Metazoa; phylum Chordata; class Actinopteri; order Polymixiiformes; family Polymixiidae; genus Polymixia; species Polymixia japonica. Next base: position 21,119 of record OMKK01090492.1, read on the forward strand.
ATGGGGACAGCAAGGCCTCTAACACAACAGGGGGTGGGGATGCAATACAGACAACAAAACCTATAAGGAAAAACAGAGTTCTGACAGATAAATTACTTAGTATTTGACACTGAGGACCCATGAATTAATTATTAGTAGCACTGTAAAAAAAACAAAAATTGCCACAAACGCCCCCCCCAAAAAAAACAGGTAACACGTAGATAAATAAAATAGTACTAACAGTCTTAATATATTGTATGTGTATCCATTCACAAATAACAAGGTTATGTCTCGTAAAAAGTTGTACAGTTACTACAGCAGACCTGTCCTCCATGTAGCAGACTGCTGAGCATTGTGGGAGTAATATGGTTGCCATGGTTTTCCTGCCTATGTGAAAAAAAAAAAAAAAAAAAATTCCAAGTTCCAAGTTCCAAGAAGTGTACCAACTGCTACAGTAACTGAGAACAGGCAAACTGCTTGGACTCCTTAGTGCTACCTTATATTGCACAGACTCGCTTTAACGTGATTCACTTCCAGCGCAACACGACAGCCGTGGCAGGGCCTCAGAGGTATGCTACAGGCAAGGCAGGTTTGATCGACTCGGGTCACGTGTTGCAGTTGTCTCGTCCTTATTGAGCAGCTTGGTGTGACCAAATACCTGTAAATATTTCTCCTGTGTTCATACGAAACACGTTTCCATTCAAGAGTCTATGGAAGATCCTCAATACCAGGAGTGTCCAGGTGATATCTGAAGCCGTTTTTGCTCTACTCTTTTACTCATCCGTCTAGAGAGTGTAGGACTACAGGACACGCACGTACGCAAGCACACACACACACTTCAGCCGACATATTATGCTGAAGACCACATGGTTAGCGTCCTATTATTAGCTCTGCAGTCTTGCACATGGCCCTAAAGTCCGTTCCTTGACTGTTTTAGGTTATGAGCTTCAATAGAAACATACACACACATACACACACACATACACACACTCCAACAGGTGGTGTGAAGGCCATGACCTCACAATGCACTTGGCTGGTAAAAATATGTCTGAATGAACAAGTCATAACAGAAATGAGCTACTGTAAGAGAAGACTGCTACAATACCAATGTGAACAGTTTTTGGCTACAACTTTGTGATTTTGTGTTACCGGAAGCTAAAACACATAACCGATGGGCCTTTAAACCCTGCAATAGTTGTAACCTTCCATCCAGAATGAAGGGAATGTTAACAGTGTACATTATTATTGACCTATGAAATCCATAACCTTGTTAACTGAACCATGAATTCAACTCAAGCCACATTATTTGATATTGATCATTGATATACTAATAAACTCTCTTTTCTCCCTCTGGTTGGGAGCAGGGTCAGCTGCTGTGCAGTGCCCCTGGAGCAGGTAGGGGTTAAGTATCTTGCTCAAGGGTACTTCAAAAGGTATGGTGACATGGAGGTAGAACCCGGGACCTTCAGGTTGAGGACAGATCTCGCAACTTGACATATTTTACTCCACCTCGCCTGTGGATTAATTTGTGAAATCAATAGTTTTGTTTTTAAGCATCTTTACCTGCAGCTCATGCTGCTCAACTTCAAGGCGACAAGCCATTAGTCCAACAAGTCCATTAGACCGACTTGCATACAGTCTTTTCATACGAGACACTGACCGGACAGGAATCATGATGACCACCTTGACGACAAGTGAACCAGCTAAACTAAAACTTGTGTAAATCTCACACAGTCCATTTATAGTTTGCACAACTCCCGCTGTTTGGCTGGTGGACCACCGCTACAGGTTCCTGAGAAAGCTATAGGACATCGGCAGCGGCGGCGCGCTGGGGACCGGCGTGGCCGAGGGGGAGCCGAGGTCCGCCGGGTACGGCTTCAGGCCCGTCTGCTTGTTGTCGTGTAGCTTGCGGACGACCACGCGGCAGATGTCCTCGCTGTGGCAGTTGTCCAGGAGCTGGCGGACCTTGCTGGTGCGCGTGGGCTGGTTCGCCACCAGCTCGTAGTCCTCGCGCATCAGCAGCGCGCGCGACAGCAGGGCGTCCAAGCTCTGGTTCAGGCAGGCTTCCGTCATCTGCAGGATGATCTCCTCCCGCCGCGTTTCGATCCAACGGGCGACGGGGCCTTGCGAGGGCGGGGAGGGGTGCGACGGGTGAGGGGGGTCTTCAGCTAGGAGGAAGAGAGAGGAGACGTTTCGGTTTCGACAGGACTTTCTCTGACTAGGCGTACACATAACACGTCTATGAGTGTGAGCATATGGTCGTAGGCAGTACGCAGTGCAACCACCTGTACCTTGTTGCTTTGGCCGTTGCTCCGGCTTCAGCGAGAGCGTGTTCAGAAGGGTGTCGCAGTCGCCGGGGGGCGGGCCTGGATTGACGGGTATGTTCAAGTCATTCATAGGTCTGGCGCTCTGGGGGTACTCATTTAGATTGTTGACTGTGCTGTAGTCCCTCAGGGGCTCAGGACACTCCAGCGTGTGGGATATGAATGATGATGGAGGTACTTCTAGATGAGAAGGAGTGGTGGGGAAAAGCGGGACATACCGGGGTGGTAAATTAACCCTGTGTTGCATACAGAAACCGATACCAAGTTTAACAATCTGTCTGAACTTGGATATAAGCATAGAAGTGCAGGTCATCTGTAATGGTGTGGGTAAGAAGGTAGCAAAAAGATCGATATCCACGGCACAAGATCGGTAGACTTGTGCTTCCGTCACACTTTGTTTCACTGATGTTGACACAAACAAACACTCCGCCGTCTCTACCTCATCAACGCGTGACTACAATCATACAAGTCAACAGCACGGCCATAAAGGATGTGGCAACACAAGGGGAAGTGTAATATTGTTTTGAAAAGGTTGAATTACCTTTAGTGGGTGGGGCATTGCAGCTGGTGAGGGAGCTCGGCTGAGATATATCTGTTTCCTGGGAGGAGCAAGACCCGGAGCCCGAGGTGGAGCTCTCCTTTGGAGGGGAAACAGAGAGCGATGGAAAGTTTAACGTACAAATGACAAAACAAGACGGGGGAGCAAACGGCTTCTTTGCTCAGAGAACAATCTAGAAATACTGTAAATAAAAGGAATCGCCGTTCATGTTTCGCTCTTTAAATCAGGTTCAGCACACCCACAAAGACTTTTTCCCCTCAACATTTACACATCATCCAAGTGGTTCAGCCAAATAAATGACTACTATTAGACTTAGTATTTAAGTCTAATAGGGCCGTACTGGCTTGTATATTGTGAACGGCGCTGAGCTGGTGTTTAAGTGGATACTGACTGGCCAGGGACTGGGGCTGTCCTTCAGGTTTTGAAGAGATCTGTCCTCTGTCCTCTTCTCATACGGCGGCTGGACGCCACAGCAGCCTGTTCTACTCATCAGCTACGGAGGAGAGCAGATGATGCGGATGACAACCACAAAGAAGGAAAGGACATCGTCTTAGCGATAAGAAAGATGTGAAATGTAATAAACCAAATAAATCAGAAATACATACAGCTGATCATTGCCTTGCAGCCTAATAATCTGCTGAGGTAAAAAGGTTTTTAATGAAGTGACTTTACTGTGTATAAACACGTCAACCAAGGTCCTACCTGGTCCCAAGTGAATCTTAATACTTATTATATAATTATAGATATCTTATATATAAATAGTTTGTCAAGTGCAAGAATTTTACAGAAGGTGATAATACAGCTGCATGTAAACATGGTCTAACACACATACACCATAACTGAAAAGAGGAAGGATATTTCGAAATGCTGAATCAGAAATGTGTTAGGTCATCCAACGCTACTCATGGTAAAAGTCAAACCACCTCACATTATTAAGAGTTTATCATCAAATTCCTTCTTCCATGTTGAAGTGTGAAGATGTCAGATTATCAGCATAAATCACTCATTCACTTCACTGACCTTTGACTTCTTGACCTCCAACACGGCCTCCAGGAAGTGGATCTCGTCAAACCTCCTCAGCATGGGCTCTAGCTCAATCAGACACTCTAAAAGGGCAGACGATAAACCATTTATTTAACTAGTTACACATTTTGTCTAGTGCTACATGTGCTTGTTTCCAGTTCATTTTTACAAAAGGAAGGAGGTCAACGGGTTTCAGAATAGATAGTAGAGATGATTTCCTGTAGGGTGACTTGGCTGTATATGCTGACATGTGGTCAGTTTTGCAATTCCTCAAATTGCTATGGTTATCATTTTGGGAGAGGAAGCTGAGCTTCAGTCATCATTTACACAGGGTGGCATTCAGCCCTGTAAAAAGGGGACTACCCTACTGCTCAGTGTGAAGAAAAATGACATCAGACATATCGATTTTAACTCTGTCTGTTTGACTATAGACATGAAAACAGCACACCCGAGTGCTTCAGAAGAGAAAATAATCATTTCCACGCTATGGTCGTGTCCCCCTTACTGAGGAAGGAGGGTCGTTCGTCGGGGTTAGCGGTCCAGCCGCAGGTCATGAGGTTGATGAGGGTTCCTCTGCTGGGGATGTCAGCGGACAGACTGTCCAGGCTTGTGTCAGGCCGTATGCCACGCAGCACGCTGAACATGATTTGCATGGGGTTGGTGGCTTCTGCCCACACACACACACAAGTAAGGATTAGTCCGGTCATAGGATAGTGAACAAGAAAATAAAATTTAACTGGAATGGACAATAAAATGACAAATGTCATCTTGTGGGTATAGTTTTCATATTCTTTATAGTATGAATTTAAATGAAAATGGGATAGAAATGGAAAAAAAAAAAGCAATTAGTTACCTTCGAATGGAATCCGCCTGGACAGCACTTCCCACATAATGATGGCATAGCTACAATGTGAGTAACATGGGGAAAACATGGTAAAAAGCCATGACATCATCCTTGTAAATTGGCATTCCCCTCGACAGAAAGGGGACTTCACAAAAAGCAGTTTTTTTTTAATCATTCTTTGACCCCGGAGCACTCTTTTAAGGAAGTCGTTGCATGACATTGCAAACCTATTGCCAAGAGGCGTAGGAGACAGTCACAGTCTAAGGAAGAGTCTACTTTTTTTCTTTTTTTTTTTAACTAAAGTCACCACTCCCTCTCCCTCTCCCTCCCTCTCTCTCTCTCTGTGTGAGAGATTACTTAAATCACATCTTAACTGTTGTAGTTGTGACTGATATGATATGACAGATTTACAGCTTGACCCAATCCTCTACACTGTGCTCTCTCTTGGTATGCAGGGAATGCTGCTCTTGCCATCACACTGTTCCCAGACACATTCCTTAGATAAGCCTGGGATCTTCTTGAGATAAACCACTGTACAATACAGTAAGTGTGAAGTGGAATCGAGTATTTGAACATTATTTATATAATAGATACTCAATTCAAGTGGCTTCAGAAAGTTAGTTGAGGGCATTCTGTTGAGTGCGTTTACATGCACTGAATATTCTGAATACTAGCGCGTACCCATGTTAAGGTCAAACTGGGGACAAACTATCGATGACACTTTGATATCCTTATCACAAATATCTCAAATACTACCATAGAAACAGAACTTAAACTGACCAAAAAGCCAACAGTAAAGATGATGAGGCGTTATTGCCTCTGTATCCCAGCTTATATCGGCACATTCCAGGTGTCATATGCCAGTTTCTAATCCTTATGATATAAGTACATCCTAGTTATTGTAAACCGGATATGGCAATTACATGCCAAAACTCAAATACTTGAGTATCCAGAGAAGGATTGGAATATTAATGTCCATGTAAATATGTTCAACGTTTCCAAACTGATGCAAGAACTCCTAATTGGGGCTGGGTGTCTCACCTGTACATATCATGTTTGACGTAGGCCCGCCGGGTCTTGGAAGGCTCATACTGCTCAGGGGGCATGTAGATCACCGTGCCCCCCATCTCTGGGGGCTTGGACCCTGAACATTTACTGACGGATAGCTGCCGCCACTTTGAAAGGCCAAAGTCAGCAATCTAGACAGAACATTTGCATAATGTTACAGAGGTGATCTTAGAAAGGATAGGTAGCTTTAGAAAATGACCTTTTCCCCCAAAGGAGATTATTCCTCAATGAATATTAAAAAACAAACAAAAAAAAACACTTCACACCAATTTAAAAAGATCTGTTAAGTGATCTTCAAACTCAAAGGAGAAAAAAACAACACATTTAAAAAGTGGTTGCATAACTGAGATTAAGATCCAAGGGGTTCATGCTCGAGGACAGCTTTGAGTAATGAACCACTCATTTGCATGTAAATCCACTACTGACTTCTTTATTTTTATTTATTTACTTTTATTTTTTTTAATTGGTCATAGGAGATTAAATTGGACCAGTGATAACTTAAGCATTCCTACAATAGAGAGATGGTCTTCCTCATCATGGGCACACACAGGGTTTCAGGCGACTATGATAATGAAGGAATAGAGCACTCAGCGATGTTGTCGTAAACACTTTGGATTCTTCATCTGTCACACACAAGGCTACCACCCTTATAAGTTTACAATGGTCATTATTCAGCTCATAAGGTAACCGGCCACAAACACACACACCTTAACATGGAATTCCCTGTCCAATAGAATATTCTGCGTCTTCAGGTCATGATGTAAAAGGGGTGGGGTCATGTTGTGAAGGAAGTTGACCCCCAGGGCAATCTCATACAGAATCCTTAACCGCAAAGGCCAGGCAAGCACAGGGTACAGCTCCGTCTGTAGGCCGAAAAAGGAAAGGACAAGTATTATAATACAGAATGAGACTATGTGACTACCGATTATACGTGTGTTCAGGGGAGTGCAGAGGTAGATGAAGTGCTGCACTGTATGGAGAAATCAAAGAGAAAGGAAGATGTGAAAAAATGGACAGGAGAGAAGGAGAAAGAAAAAGTCTATTAGAGCAACTGGGAATTTCCTATGCCCCCCTGCCTTCCTGATGACACAGCTTTTCCTTCCACTGCTTGTTTTCAAGTTTCATAACAGTCCTTTCAGTTTCACTTTTGCAGAAATGTGTAAAAGGTGGGATACACAGTAACAACAAGAAAGATGACACTTTCACTTCAACATTATGGCTTTCCACTATGAGTGGACTAAGAACTGGTGAAGACATTGTATTCTGTCAGCAACTTTGTCAGCGTCATACAGGAAAATATTCCATTCAGCTAAAAAAAATAAATAAATAGAAATGGCTAATAAACAAACTAGTGTTACGCAAAATAAAACCAGTCTGCATGGCTAACCACTGCATGTCAAGTCAAACGACTCACTTTTTCAGTTTAGCCTATATGAAGAGAACGGCAAGTAGAGAGTGAACGCCTATATACTTAGTTCTCCTTTCTCAGTGAAAAGCAAAATTAACTCATGACAGCCAAAAAACCCCAAAACCTGTCCCTATGATTATTATTGTAAAACAGATCTTGGATTAGATTACACAGAAATATCAGGACTAAAAGTCCTGAAGTACAAAATTAAACAAATTAACAACTACACACATATTCCAGTACCCTAGTTCAGTGTTTTGAAGTTATTTCATGTATATAGATACCTCGTGGAGCAACAGGTCCAGGGAGCCATTGCTCATAAACTCTGTGACAATGCAGAAGAACTCAGGCTCATTACAGACACCAAATATCTGGATGATGTAGTTGAACCTGGCTTTATGGAGCACCTCTGCCTCCTTCAGCAGGCAATTCCTCTCCCTGCAACAAAACCAGTTGTCTTTAGTCAGCGATTACATACATAACAAAAGTTATGAAAAAAAAATACACTTTAACAACAGGGTAATGATACAGCCCTTGTTGGGTACAAGGAGACAGGGTAGCACACCAAGAGAAGCCTGTAATACTCTTCATGTGGAATGATGGCCCTCTCTTTACACGGGTAGAGGGGTCGTTGTCCTTTTTAAATTTACATTAGTAAGTCAACCAACATCCCTGCCCAGTGCCCAACAACGCTCAAGCCTTCAGGTCACGTTACAAACACGACATGTCACATTTGACCAGTTTAAAAAGGTACCTTTCGCCGACAGGAGAATCGAGCTTCAAGCACTTGATGGCTACAGTTGTCCTCCAGTCTGAATGCTGAGCCTTGAACACGGTCCCGAACCCGCCTTTGCTCAGGTAGTGCAGGTCTGTCAGCTTCTGGTAGGGGATCACCGGCAAGGTGCTGGTCAGACTGCCAATGTTCACACAGCCCGTAGCCGTGTGCTGCTCCATAACAGTTGTGAGCCTTGACAGGTACTCTTGAAGGGTTGTTTTTTTTACATCCACTAATCTAGCTTAGAAAAAAAGCGGAATTGACCGTCCTTCTATTTGCAAGAAACAACGTCCCATTCATATAACGTTATCTCCCATTCAGACGCCGTTTATTATTAGCAAGCTAGGCCAACTTTAATTTAGTGGGCTGTGGAGGACGGGTGAAAAGAGCAGCCGAAATTGATTCGTCCGCTTACTAAGCTAACTGTATTTGTTCACCTATGTCTAGAGCTAAATAGTCACGCTTTCAGGTGCCTGGTAATTTATTGCCTCTGCCGTCGGAGGAGAGTGACGACGTCAGCCGAGTAGAGAACCGACTTTCTGTTGTCTTGTCATTTATGGCAGTTCAGTCAGAATACAGGCGAGGCGAGAGATACCACTTCCGACTACGTCCGCCTCCCTATTAGGCAGACTAGACCACTTCTTTTTTTGACTGGGAGTTAATGAGTGTCTCACATTCGGTCCAATGTCTTTTTTCGGCGATGGTGCTTATTTCATTTAGCCAAACAGCGTAATGTTTGATGTCTTGGCAGGCCACTGATAGTGGTATGAGACCTAGACACGATTTGAATCAGTAAAAAACACTTTTGTTTAGCAGATGCTCATTTTCGCACATGCTTAGTATGGTGCTGTACGATGTCAGCAGCCTAATTATTTTTTTATTATTAAATAAATTGTCTTATGTGTGTATTATCTGGCTATTCTGCTCATAGACTAACAGGAATTCATTAACATTTTAATTTTAGACAGTTGTATGCATGTGCGAAATGATTTCCCAACCTACACCCCACCATTTTGGTTCCGCCTTAGCGGGAAAGGTTTTCCATAGGCGGAATGGCGTGTGAGCCATGTAACTTTTACCATCTTTGTTGTTGTTGCTGGTTGCTGCTGATGACGACAGTCTTCCGGGTTTCATTATTAGGGTTCAAGGCGTAAACTTGTTAGTATTTTTCGGAGTGATTTGTTTTTCCTGTGCTTTTGCAAAAAATATGACTATTTGTCTTTTTTGGTATAGAAGGATCGCGATATTACATATGTTTCAATAAGCGAAACAACTACAATTGAAAAGCGTATAAGTGCGCACATCTACATTTACTTACGGTAACATGCCGTTTATGTTCAAAAATAGGCGATTCAGACACGCCCACATGCGGCAACGGGGAGTTTACAACTCTGTCGTAAACTAAAATTACAGTGTATTTTCGCCTCACATTCACATTTTTGCCCTTTTATATTTTTACAGGATCACAGGATACCATTGCTTAGATACATCCCTTCTCCAAGCACAGGCTACACTCAGTCACTGGCTAGAAGTTTCAAAATATGTGGGGATTTCCAAACACGCTTATCTGGATAATGGTAATGATGTAACATAGGAACAATAATTCAAAAGACAAGTTTTGGGGAATCTAAAGGGAGATTTGGCAGCTGACTCGAACGACAAGATTAGATCACCTGATGTGACGACAAGATATAATAATCTTTTGTCATATTTGCCCTTACTGGGCGGTTGTAATGTTGGTCTTAGTTTGAATTTAAGCTTATTCTACTTTTTTACGCTCATTTAAGTTGGATAAAAACGTCAGCTAAATACCTAAAATGTAATAAATCAATTTTCCAGCCTTTTTAACTACAGGAAAATAACTTCCTCGGAAGAGAATCATAAAGCACATGATCGTGTTTACGTTGTGCGCGTCCTTGTAACCCGAATCCCGAATGAGGAAAAGCTGTAAACAAAACCTTCCCCACCGCGAATAACTGGTGCTTACGTGGATTTCGGAGAACGTATATGTTTTAGTGATGTGCGGTCCTTAAAATACGAGCCCTGAAGATGAAGAAATAGCACAGGACATTTGCTCAACTCAAGCTGAAACAAAATTGAAGAAAAAAACCGGAATCAAAGACGCTGTGCTGCACTTTATTCTCCGAGCTTCGGCAGGAGTAACATTTGCGCTGAACTGGTGTGAGTACCGCCCTCTGTTTCCACTCTTCGTTTGTTCCCGTGTCTGTTTGTGTAAACTCACCCACTGTGCCAAATCTTGCACCTTTATTTGCAGTATCAAGAGCCTACTAAGACAAACGCAGATGACTACTCCATTTGTTCCAGTCCCCTTCCCAGTCGACCGGACAGGAGGGTCTTGGCTCAAGAGGACCTCTCCCATGAGCAGTTGTTCCTCCAGCAACTGTGGGTCGTCCTGTCCTGAGGGGATTCCCTGGGTGAAAGGTGCGGGATCCATGGGAGCCCCGGTGCTGTGTCCCAGCTTGGCTCAGCCCTGCTCCAGCCCTGCTCCAGGTGCAGTGGAAGGGTCATCATTCCTGGAGGATGGGAGCCCCGAGGACTATTGGGTGGAGAGACCAACCACCCCGACATTGCTGGGATATGAGGTCATGGAGGAGAGGGCAAAGTTCACGGTAGGGATGAAGGGACAGGTAGGCCTATGCCTTTCCTACAGGAGGCAGAAGCTACACGTTATGATAATGAACCTGGTCAATTAAAAGGAAAGAGATAGAATTTGGAAATTTGAACAAACATTTCACTTTTTTTCAAAATTGACACTATGTGTATTATTTGTGTTATTATTTGTGCATTATGATAGGGACAGACCAACATAGAATGTAGTATAACGTTATAGACTATAGTGTTGAAATGTTTTACACGTTTTTATCAGTCAGGCTCACTAGCGCTGTGTGCTATTTTTAGACACAGACAGTTGGAGTGACTGATAATGTGTGTCACACTGACATCATATGGTTTCCTTTTATTCAAGCTGAAGTACATGTGTATGTTGCCTGCACACTGTTGCCTTTGCACAATTGAATGCTCAGAGTCAGTCACAGTCACGAGGTGGTGACTCTGGGAAGGGAGGTTCAGTTTGCAACTGCCCACAAGCTTCTCTACTCTCTTAACAAGGGGGGGGCTAGATGCATGTGTGTGTGTGTAATAGATGTGCACACCAACCCATTTTGTATAAAAAAAGTGCACTGCACAACCGCAGGTTTAGCTACATCTAAATTTGAGAAGCTAACTTCTCATATCTCATTTGAGAAGCTAGGTCTCCCATATACTCCAAGAGCAAACAGTTTTCGTTCAGTGCCAACAATTATTATTGCATATAGTAGCTAAAAGATAAGCTGTGGCATCAAAAGTCAGGTGTGGTGTCTGTTTTTGTGTCTGTGTTGTAGGTCTATAAGATATTGGTGGCAGGCAGGCAAGGGGACAGCTGGGTGATCTTCAGAAGGTACGCTGACTTCTCCAGGCTCAACGACAAGGTGAGGGGCTACAAAGCACGTTGCCCATAATAAACCTCTTTCCATATTACTCTGTGAAATGCACTGATGTTTCTGCATTATGGCTTTTATCAGCGTGTGAAAAGCATTTGCCATTAATAGTTGCCTTTGGATGGGCAAGAAATAGGTGGTAATTGCAGCACAATAAATTACACTTGTGAAAGCATGAGATTCACAAAGCAAGAGAGGCGTGTACAACCTTTCCCTTCATTGTTCAGTGATTTCTTTGTGATACTTCATTGATCGCCGAAGGGAGACCAGAGCACAAGGTTACAGAACGGCACCCCTGTAGCGGAAGGGAATTCAGTGTTGCTCAAAGACACTTCAGCAGGGAAGATGCTTGTTATGATGGGGGCTTGAACCCAGGCCTTCTGATGGATGGATGGTCTCTATACTCACTGCAGAACCCTGCTGCCCCTTAACACTGATATGTAGTGAGATATAGTTACATATCGTCACCCTATTAAAATAATGGCCTGAGTCATTTTTTGACGAAAAGGAGTTTTTGGCTTAAATTATCTCTTGATAATGCTGGCCATCTCTGGTAAAATCGCTTAAATCTTTAGTTAAAAGGATCATGCTCTTAAAAAGTTGTCAAAACTGGATGTTGGAAATGGGTTAAGTTCAATAAAAACCCAGCAAAGAAGACCTGGAGAAGTGAGGAAAGGGACTGCCTCCTGACCAATTTGATTTACCTGACATTTGTTTAATTTAACTCAGGGTAATTTCAGTTTTGAGTTTGCACTATGGAATGAAAGGGCAGTTTAAGCCAGGTTTAAAGTTGCCTAAGTCACACTAGAATGTTAGAAAAATTGGCCTAAGTCACTTTATTCTTTAATGTTACATAATTGACACACGATGTTCTATGCATGTCAACAGTCATCCACTGTGAAGGCCTTTTTGATTGAAATGATTAATAAATATCATATGCTCTGTATTTGGTAAAGTTTTTTGTGTTTTCCCAAAAACTTGAAAAAATGACTTAGGCCATTATTTTAATAGGGTGACGAT
>OMKK01090505.1:9543-31180 GCA_900302305.1 Polymixia japonica
GCCATTTTCCTGTTCATCCTCCAGTTATGACAATGGTTGAAACTGAAACAAGCATGTGAACATTGACTCTAACATACTGTACTATTGTATTGTGTTTCTGGTTTTTGTCTCTATTTTGTCTTTGTTTTGTATGTTTTGTATTCTAATGTTTTTGTGCTGTTTTAACTACGCTCTGGAAGTTTTAGTAAAGGCCTAACCAGGGACAGGGGTTCCAAATTAGCTTTGGCTAGATACCTGTATGCATGACGTCTGTTGTGTATTTAATGAGATCATGTTTGATGCATTTGTCCCTGTTCAATAAACGTCTTAATAATAATAATTTGCTCCAACATTATTTGCTCTGACATTTATAGATGTCACTGATATCTTAGAATATTGATGTGGTTAAGAAAATAGACAACATTTGATATAATATGTTATCTTTCAGGATTTCTAAAGACCAATATTACCAAGATTATCTTTCCAACAATACAAACTGCATATTGAAGTAATGTTTAGGGCTTCAAAAATCTTTTTCAAATTGGGTTAGCTTGATTACGGTTCTTATGGATGGATGGCAAGCAGGGAAGTCAACTAATGACCCATGTTTATACAAAAATAAATAAATAAATCAAATGATGGTTATGTAAGTCATGGAGATACTCTCTAGCTCTGTCCCAATATGGGGGCCAAGTCCTTCGAAGGCTGCATTTCAAGTGGGTCATGAAGGCTGTACCATTTCAGAGGCTCCTCTAAATATGACCTAGAAATGCAGCCTTCTTTTGCAAGAATTTTGAACTGGCGTAACCTTCATGGTCTTCAGTATCCCAGAATGCATTGCACGCTGGTCACCTCATTTTTTTCCTATCAAACTGGAGGCACGTCCAATGCAAACCACTGAATGCAAAGAATTTACATGATTTTAGTTAAAATCATTAGCTAAAACTGTAATGTTAAGTAGGCTAAGCAATATCAACAGGTGGCTTCATATTTCTTGTCAGCAACATAACTAGCTAGGTAGCTAACTGATGTTTACCTCAGCTTTATCAGCCCATCTAAACAGCCAGCTACGTTAGTTAGCAGCTAACTAGCAGTGACCAGGAGTAAAGGTTTTGGTCTCGTGAGGTATGGACGGGAACTAGCTATGACGTAACTGGTGAATCCTTCACAGACTGTCTCATTTGGAGGAGTTAGCGCAGATTCAGCCTTCTGTCCTCCGTAGGTTTGGTCTATGCATCCTTCGAAGGATCTGGCCCCTTAATTGGGATACAGCTTATATGGGCCATGACCCCACGTTGGCCCACATGACCCCACATCATCATCATCATCAGGCAATCTATGAATTGTCAGGGTGATGGTGGCGGTTTAGAGTTAGGGGTTAGGATTAGGGGGTCAGCGGCTAGAGACTCCATGCATATTATCTTATTTATTCATGTACTGCTATAGATTGCTGCAGGAATGAGTCCTAAAACCCGGAGATGAGTTTGAAAATGAGCATTTTGCACTTCCGGTTCCCTCGTCTCAAAGTCAATGGGTTTTTGGTTAGATGCATGAAATAAGGTCTGTGGTTAACACAAGCTGAAGAGATTTTCACATTTTGTTCCACAACATAAAATACCCCACTCGTGAACTTTGAAGCTTTTACGTGTCTTAAAAAAGGTGGTTGCTAAAAAGTGGCTAAATGAGGCTACAGAGGTTGTTGGGGACATTAAACGTCATCACGCCGAACACGGAAACTCATCTACAAGCTTAGTGGTAGCTTAGTGGTGGTGATGGAAAAATCCCATTGGCTTTTTGTTGAGGGAACCAATGCGATGCTAACTTCCGACTTGGCCTACAAAAATATCATGTCATCCCTGCAGCACTCTATTGGTTTATCTCCATACTAATATAATAATATTATATAAACAAGAACAACAAATAATTGTCAACACAAATGTATCAGTTATATTTGGGAATGCATGAAATTCATGATGGTGATTTGCCATCTGCCATAACACAATGACATAATAATCGAATAATATGTGGAAATATTATTCAACATAGATGCTATTATTAATTTAAAGTGTTGGCAAATAAACAGTGTATAAACTCAGGATGCAGACAAATACTTCTTAAGATTAATTATTACCATTTCTTCTACGATTTCCCCTTAAAATGATTTCAGATTTTACAAGTATTTCTACTATTTCAATCACACGCAGTTGGGATTTCTCACAACCACGTTACACTAACAGTCGTGAAAACAACACAGAGCAGAGACGAAGCAGTGTCAGTTCTCACAATAACAACCTGTGACCTTCAATGAAAGCTCTTCTAAAGGCAGCCGCACAAACACACTTCCTGAGCCGTGCTTTCACCGCACCGCGCACAATCAAAGGCTACTGGTTTGCTAAAGTACATTTAGAAAAAGTCACCTACAAAGTCTGCTAGCAGGGCAAATAAAGAGAGATGGGCATGGAATGGAAGAAACAATGAATCAGAAAGTGTACTTCAAGTGGCACCTGTTGCAGAGCTCCAAGACCAGGGTGGAGGATCGGACGGGACAAAGGCCGAGCATTATGCTCTTTTTACAAAGCGCAGGTAGACTTGTTTGCTCTAGAGGTGTTGTCCCGGTTGCCCCAGCGGCTATGCATTGTAGGGACGCCCGTGGCCTTTGTCTGCTGACACGAACAGGGGTGTAGCGAAGGAGGGTTGGACACTGATGCGTGACTGAGTCCTTATTGGACGGGCCACTAGTGGGAGAGTCTCTTGAGGACACCTGCATTATCAACGCTACGCATCCTTACCAAGACCAACCTTTTCCAAGGGCAAGCAAAAAGAAATAATTATCATAAATTATTCTTCAAGGTGATTTACAATATGTGGCTACTCGTTCATAATATAAAGCTGCAAAAAGTAATACCAAACAGTGTGTGGATAAGTACTCAACAGTATCAACAGCTATTATAATTTTCCATGAGCTTCAGAATAACACATTTTGTCATAAGGATGAGGCATTACGTTGTTTGATATAGATATAGATCATGTTCAATTCCGCTTGTCATAAAAACTAAATCTGTACTGGCAGTGCAAGGGCACTGGAAATATCAGGCCACCCAACTGTATGAGAGATACCGAAAGCATTGAAGAGACTGACAGAAAAGTGTATGGGGTTTAGCGAGCGAGTCGTATTGATGCCTATCCGTCCTCACCTTTGGCATTTTCTGTTAGTCCACCTGTCAGATTGTCAACAATAAAGCTGGATTAATTCATACTTCAAACAGAAGAGGTAGGCAGATATGCACGCACACACACATGAATACACACACACACCTATGACTTGTTGTATTCAACACTTAGCAACCCTTTTTGATGTTTAAGGCCGGTGCATTCAGCCAGCGTTCATTATCCATCGCAAGCTGCTGAATGCCCCGATGCAAAACACAGAGAAAGTGGAAACAACCTGTTCAAACAGATGGGTTCGAGAATCACGATTCCCACGAAGAGGTGTGCCAGCCAGCTTTGAAAGTGTGATGAGTCAGGGCAAGCTTTAGGGTATGTTACCGCAGAAATACAGAGTGAGTGTGTGCTGTTTGATTTTAAGAGCTCCCGTTCTTAAATACTCTTGTCTGTCAGCACTGTTAGATTCCACTAAGAGGCGGAACAAAGACCTTTCCCATCATTACTGTGCCAGGATTTTCCTCAGTGCTGTGATGTGTGCGTATGGGACGGGAATAGGTGTGAGCTAATTGGGACTGGGAGGATACAGCACATTGTAGGTTGTGGGAGATATCAGATGTATAAGGTCTATACAACTAACTGCATGTTTGCTGTGTGCACAGTGTACTGCTATGCTCCGTCCTTCACCACATCTGTCAGCAGCCTCTATTTGCATAAACAAACCCCTAGGTGCCTTTCTCTTTGGCCGCGCGTTCATTAGCGGACCTCTTGAAGCAGCGGCGTGTTTTGACACACTGCGTCTCGGCACTTACAATATTTACACAGGATCGGACCACCAACGGTACGGTTCCTTCACTCCTCCCGCCTCCCAAAATGCATCCCCCTCAGCGTATCTCCGAGCCCAGAGTTCTCGCTGGGCTTTTCATGACATGACGTTTAAAGAGGTGCTCCAGCTTTTACACCTCACCTTTCACCCACACTTTCTGTCAAAAGAGATGCCATCCATCACTCCGAGGGGAGAAAAGCGGAGCCTTTGGAGGGAGATGAGTGAGAAGTAACATGTTTGATCTGTTGAAATATTTGCAGAAGGATTCCCAAATGTGGGAGCGTTGGAGTATTATCCGAGGGAGTTTCCCCACATCTGCTGAGTGTGTGAGCGGCTGCAGTCTTCAGCGTCTTCACCTCGGGGATCATCGCTGTACTCTTCGCATTTATTTTGTTTGGGTCTATTGGTCGCCATCAAAGTTATGTTTATTGAGACAACAACACGCTTGCCTGATGTTTACTGGTAATATCCGCTCACATGGGCTCTTTGTTCAGCAACTGCATTCACTCAAACGGTTCAGTGCAATCATCCCTTAAAGGTTGTCTGAGAATATACTACAAATGCAGCCATTTCAATTCATTCAAACAAAATCATCTTGTGGACACAAGTGTGGCAGGAAGGAAAGTGTGATCTCTGCAAATCACGTCTTCAACCCTTTTACCCTCGATGGCAGCAGATACAGATGTGATTTACAGGTAGGCTCAGCTCTGGGATGGGCTAAAACCTCCAGTGTACATTCTCCTCTGATACGTGCTGGGACTCCCGCCATCTTCACAGCCAAACCAGACCTCCTGGCACCTGGTAATTTACCACCTAACGGCAGATAGAAGATCCCTTTAAAGTGCTTTCTATGATCTCCACATTCTGCCTCCTCAGTACAAGTCTGGTCTGCAGCTCAGAAGGACAGACTCATAAGGACAGACAATCTACTTTCTTTTTGGAGCATACCAAACTAATGCAATACTCCTTAGATTGAACTGGAGAGGTCATCCACCCACACCAAAACCTCACATCGAACCCAAACGCTGTTTCCAAATGAGAAGCAAATGTTCCACCAAGGCAGATTTACGAGATACCATTATTTTAGGTAACACAAACTATGCAGCTCAGTAAAATATATGGCCACTAAGAGCAAGTAGGCAATGAAAAGAGGTTTGATACAATGGTCGACTTATCTACCTGTCAAGTTTTTGTTATCCATGATGACCTGATTTAAACGTGAGGATCTCAGGAAAATGAACTATGCAACGGTGTTTCAGTGGATGATTCATCTATAAGTGACCACATTACCAAGCATGACTGAGTGGTTCACCAGCAAACACTAATAACATCAATGAGCATTAGTACCACTGTATCCTGATACTGGTCCTGAGAAGAACCAATCAGAGGGACCCAGTGATATCCAGTCCTGAGAAGAACCAATCAGAGGGGCCCAGTGATATCCAGGCACTGTCTGGAAGGTCTTGCTTGACAGTGATGAAAACAACGATCCTGTTTTCTTTGCCAACATGAAATTGACCCTTGGATACAAATCTACCTTCCAAACATTGTGTTTGCATTGTCCTTTGTTTTGACAAAGACTGACGTAGGTGAAAAATACAATGCTGGTATAAAAGGATAATAAAACAATAATCTAGGTTATAAATGAATCCTTTTAACCGACTTTAACCCTCACTTAAGATGCTTTCTAATGCAGTTCAGTCAGTCATTGGTATTGGTTATGTTATTTGGCAGAGAGAGTGAAACCTCTTTAAACGTATTTAATAAGAAAAATTCAATTGTATTGATTGAAAAATGGATAATAACTCGGCTATTAAAAAAGATTTTTTTAAATGGAGATATTTATATCCTCAAAGCATGCATGAATCAGCTTAAGAGTGGTTACGCCAATATGATTGACAATTTTACATAAATTGTTAATGTACAAAGACACTCATGCATGCACATCCACACGCTCACACCTAGAAATACACACACACACACACACACAAAACATCTAAGGACACAAGCAGACAAAAATATTTACAACTACACTGCACAATTACAAAGAAACTTTAACTTAATACTGATCAAAGACGTTAAGTAGGATCAGAGTTTCTTATCTACGTTCGGGTTCCACCACAAGGAGGTTAAGGTTGCAGAAGTGGCTACCTGCCAGTTCTTATTGCTCTCCTGCTGAGACCATCCTCCAATATGTACAACCTTAAAGGCACCAGGCACTGAGTTAACAAATGGTTGCCACAATCACACTTATAGTATTAGTTAGCTTACAGTGTAAGCACCGAAGATGAGCCCAAACAACGGATGTCTATACCAAGATTAGTTGACTTATGAAATCACATAGGCAGATTAGGTGTCTAATTCCACTGACCCTCAGAAATAAATCAGAGTTTATTTTCCAAGGGGCTCCAAACCTATGACTCAAGCCAAGATCTAACAGCTGCTCAAGCAGACAGATTACAAAAGACCCTCTACTATAAGATGATCCGCTCAAGCAATCAAGATCAAGATACATCTGCTTAAAGAAATCAATTTCATTAGCTAGTCACCTTCAGTACCACAGTGCTCAAACACTGGTTTATTCCCTAAACTAGTCCAGATTGAAATACAGCTTCTACCACACAGCACAAGGCTAATGTATCCGCTTTCCGATAAAAAACAAAACAAAAAAACAACCTACGTTGGACACATAAATTGACAGAATGGTCAGCAGGGTGATTGCTAAAGCAAAGAAGCTATTTATTATGGGATGGAATAACTAAATAAGTGGTCTATTACTAAACCTTAAATGACAACAGAAATGAGACTGTTGCCACCTAGCAGATCATAAGCAAAGGCACATATTGATTGTGTTGTCTCTCAATCAATTCCCATACATTAGTGTTGTTGAGAAACAGTTTAACCATCATTTATGCAGGAAGCGTCTGCTGAGCTATGTGCTCTTTTTTCTTCAACACAGCTTTGCTTCATATTATAAGAAATATATTTATACCTCAATGTTTTTCCCTATTCCTAAAACAAAATAAACCTTTTGTACTTAACACCCCCATTCTAACCCAGGGATGAATTTGAGCAGATACTCTTCTCCTGTTTAATCATTTTGTATCATTTAAACCTTTGGTTCATGGTTACAAAGATAGTTTAATGAACAAAAATTAATATCATGAATTATTGCATATCATTCATGAAACACTATCTGGCTTGAAAAAGTTTAGACTATATAAACCCTGAGCATTCAGAAAGTCTTGAATATATATAAACATTCATAAACCCTGCTGAAGCCTGGGAGTGGCTGTTGACAAGTGGTAAAGCACCAGCACACCCTGGTAATCACAACAAGTCCAACTGGAGATAAAAGGCTACCAACACTTCTGCTCGCTGGCACCCGGCTCTGCTCTCCATTGTCCTTATATCTCACAAAGGAAGTCTTAAAGCTGCTATGTGCAAAATGTATGTTATTTTATATTAAAATAACATAAAAGACCGTGTGCTATGTGAAGGTTCAGTGACATATGATCTTCACAACTAATGTCCGACGCTGCAGGTTGGCCAGTGTGTTGATATTCCCTCTTTTCTGAGCCATGTTTACATCGCAGGCCCAACAAACTCCTCCCAAAAAAATCTGGGCACCTGTAGCATGTGAGATTTATTTGCTGGACCGGAGAGGAGCGACAGAGACGTCCTGCAGGGGAGGAGAAAAGACAAGCAGATTGTTTTCCCCTATTCTCCTTCAGTATAGTCAGAATAACACACATAGCAGCTGAATTTACTACTTAAGTTGCCATGAAGAAAATGTAAACTAAATGGAAACATTTAACCTCATAATAGACCCGCTATTAAATAGGATGAAAAATTCAGAGATATATGTTTTTTATATCATAGGTTGAAACAGAGACTATTATTTCATCATAATGAAGTGAGACAAGGCCATCAAGGGAATGCTGAATCTTGCATTTAAGACGGTTCCTTGTAACTTATACTACCTTGTGTTATAAGGCATTCTTTGATAAGCCACACCCACATGAACCCATCAAAATGAGACTTTAGAGAAATTACATTGATTAAGGGGTGAACATTTTTTTACTCTTGCATGACCCCCTGCTGTCTGATTTTAAATATGCATTTTCACACATAGTGACTTATTTAAACTCAACAAGTCTATCAAGTTTCTTGATGATGGGACAAACTGTTTTATGATAAGCCACGCCCTTCAGGCAACTGGGCACAATTATCAACTCATTTTTGTCCCTTGGCCTCACAGAGCCTTCGGGTTGTTGCTTTCATAGCTCCGTCTTGAATACTTGCAAAGAAATGATGGAGGAATGATGCACAGAAACAGACAGACATGACAAATACATCAATACTTTGCCAATATCACAGAGTGACGGGATATTAGGCATATCAGTGCAAAACAGCAGTAAGACTAGAATTAAAATCTCTGAGTTGTGGACAGCAGAATCTTCAGTTTTATAATGTTATCAGTTGCCAAGACCGACTTATAACTGCCCAGTAATACGTGAATGTCTCTCAAGTTGTTATTCACGATGTATCATCCATGGCCTGAAAGCAGCGTGGAGGTAAATGAAGAGGTGTGTATAGTCCAGATAGTGAGGCTCCTCCCCCCACGCGGTCAGACGGCACCATGTGCTGCAACACTTCTTAGCTTTTAATATACGTTCATCCCAAAACGAGTCCACGTTCAACAGAACACTGTCCAGACTCAGTACTCGGTAATAGCGCGCTTAGACCGATGAATCGCGTTACAATTATGAAACCACGTAGAACATCGCTATTTACTTTACAAATAATATAAATAAAAAACACAACTACATTGTGAAGTTTATACTAATGTGCTTGCTTTAACAATCTGGACATTTAAAGTTATTTTGTTGTGTCCAAGAGCTTCACCATCAAGATTATGACCATTAAAACCTTATAGGAAATACATGATTATAATACTTTGAACTTCTTACAATGAACAAAACGTGAATATGTGAAATATGTAATTGATACATATCACTGATGAATAATAGGTAAGTATATCTTATATCGCCCCCACTACACTACTGCCTGAAACTGCAGACAAATCTAAAGTATCATATAATTCCTATTTATACATTTTAATATGTACCACACTATGGAGCAAACTAAGTCGACAGATATACATTATTTTTAAATATCTTCAGTTCAAATGTGAATTATTTAATTCAAGGCCTGATATCTCATTCAAGACACATTTCTAAAATATAGCAAATAGTTGAATTTCACATCAAGCAAATAATTACAGAATCGTGGTCGTCATTAAAATTGAGCTACTGAACATAATGCACCGTTTAATACAAATAAATCGCTCAGATGAAAATAATCAGCTTTAATGTCCTCTGAGGCATGAACATGCTCTTTTATTAGAGGTCAGCATATCAGAGCTTGCAAGCTTCAAATTTCATCTGCGCTGTAACAAAGCGTATTAAAACACACATGGTGTCTGCGTTCCTTCCGATTATTTAGACATGAGCAGTTACTTAATGTAACGCCTCCGACAGTAACTATGTTTTAGGACAGCCAGTTCTGATTTAAAGGTCTGAGGGGGAAACATAAGCACGTGTTACATGGTGAGAGATGACTGCAAAAGACACAGTTTCAAACTACGGTGTAAGATTATGACAACAACGGCAAATCAGATTAACATGTAAAAATCATAGTAGTTGATTATGCCAAGCAGTTTGTTGGAGTGTGTCACGCTCCACGCTAAGGGTGTTGTAGTCTGTTCACTGGTCCAACACAGACTGGAGTCTGGGTGTCTGGTAATTGCATCCAGACAGACTCCAAAGGTTTAAGTGCAATATGGTGTCTGTCAAAATCACAGCAGAACAGCAGGAACTTGCAACGCCTCATGCGAGCGTCCAAAAAACGGTGAAGTGTGGACCAGAGTATGTTCATCCCAAACCCATCCCAGCAGAATGGGGGCAGAGATGTGCGTTTGGCTGGTGGGCTTAGTGAGACTCACAGTGTGATCCAGATGGCCAAAATGGACAAAACAAGTCAATCATCTAAACTGGCCGTCTGATAGCAGTATTTACCAAATTTAAAATGGCAAAAGGAGAGCAAAGTGTGATAGACCAGGTGTTTTGTTTAAAATAGATGCATATTTAATGCAGTAGATGTGGCAGTGAAACTTGAATCCCTTGCTGATTTCTTGTGCCAGCTAACTTTTCAAGGGATTAATGTGTACTAAGAAGAATGTGAACACAGCTACCTATGATGACATGAGTTTTACACCCGATATATGAGAGATATCTTGGGGTA
Organism: Polymixia japonica; assembly: GCA_900302305.1. Lineage (NCBI taxonomy): Eukaryota > Metazoa > Chordata > Actinopteri > Polymixiiformes > Polymixiidae > Polymixia > Polymixia japonica. The sequence goes on from OMKK01090505.1 coordinate 19,817, forward strand.
ACGGACCTGAAGTAAATGGCAAACACCGATGCCACCGCTTGGACGAGCGTTGTCAGGCACCGTGTTGGAGAGGTCTGCTCTGGAAGCTATTGGCATGAGCAACTCCCTTAGAAATACCTCGCAGCCCAACTCCCAACACTAGAGAAACCGTGCACAGCACAACATGCACTAACACATGCACAGCACAACATGTACTAACACATGCACAGCACAACATGCACTATATTATATTCTAAATGATTTAGTGATTTAGAACTGACAGCACTACTAAGATTTGATTTCTATGTTTATGTGACATGTTAACAAATATGGACAATTGAATATTGACAACTGAAGTGCCTAGGGCTAAAATAACAACATATTTAATATTTTAATAAGAATAACATGACTTAATACCTAAAATCTGTAACCTTTAAAATTACCACATCAGTATAATTATATTAACTTTATTTGTTGTTTTTGTTTTAGGTCATTATTGTGACCAAATACTGTAACATTATCCATTAATACAACGGTGCCCTGGCCAGTGAATGTTTTAGTTAGGCTTGCCAGTACTTTTCTTTTTTTTTTTAACAAGTTTTGATTTAAAAAAATTTTTTTTTGCATTTTAGTGAAAGTAGTTTTGCACTGAGGGAGTCAAACAAAGGTCAAGCGGGCTAACAATGGTCAAATCAATATTTTGAAACAATTAGCCTCAATTAAGCCTTCTCAGTAATATTTGTTGTTTTTTCACCCCGAGTAAAAAGTTTGGACTTAACTGATTTGACAACTCGGATCAGAAAGCATAAAGAAGTTTGGAAAGTTCCAGTTTAACCTGAATTGACCAGTCAATCAGGGTTAATCTGTTAAATCTTCTGACAGTTCACTGTGATAATCTCAACAGTGTTTGACATATAATTGATCTCTTAGACAACAAAGGAATAGAAATTAGCATACTATTAAATATGGTAACACTAACGGCTTCCATTGGCCCAAAAATTTTATTTTTAAGGACCAGAATTATTGTCATTAACTAAAACTAAAACTAACTGGCATGAAGAGAAAACCCGCTATTACGGTAATACATTAATAAACTTAATTAAAAAATTGTTATATAACCAAAAAAAGAGAAAATATCAGCATGTAATATTTTTAGTTTAGTGTTTTGGTCAAAGCCAGCAAATAAAGTTGACATCTATAATCATATATTTATACATGTAATAGGATTCCTCCAAAAGTGTATATTTTGTGTGAATTGTCTTTAATGCATTATACTCTTATGCACTATGCCAGCATATAATGCTATTTTAATGGTGAAAGAACACCAGCTATAGTCCCTAAACACACGATAACAAAACCTGTACTTTGCTGAATTGAAAGAATTAAAAAAAAAAAAAAAAAGTAGCAAACCCACAAACAAGAACAAACAGACTTTGTTTTTGTCTTTTCACCATCGATGCAAAAGGATGTTTTGCCAAATTGACCATCCAATTTCCTTTGTCTTTCAAAAACGTGTCTTTGATTACCACTAAAACTGGTATACTAACAATGGTATAACATTTACTTTGGTAGGATCCCCTCTCAAATAAAATCTAAATTCTGAAAGGAAGAAGAGTTATTTAAAAATGTAAAATCAATCAATAATACCTGTGGCAATTAGCTGAAACATGACTGTTTGCCATATTAACTGACACTGTACAAAATGGCAGGGAGGCATCTCCATCTGCCTGGAAGCTAAACGGTAAAAGAAAGCAGCTTAAAGATTTACAAATCAATGCGGACATAAAAATTGGCTATGGCATTCCAGAAGCTGTGATATATTGTACTGTGTCTCATTTCTGCCACCATTGTAAATCGGATTATGGAGGGATGGAGGGTGGGTGGGTATTGATTGATATGTCCTGATGTCTCCTGGCACAGCATGTGTTCTTTTTGCTGAAGATGGAGGCACACAAGACACACAACACCAAAATAAAGCAGTACACTGAATTTTTGATGAACGTCCCTGGATACAGTAAATCTGCAGTTGCCAAAGCAGTGATTGGCTTGGCTGCATTACAGCACAGAACACTGCAGCACTATACATGATCACACTCAAAGAGACATGCATCACTGAACACACAATTCTATTATTATTCATTCTATTACTGTGTCAGAGTGCCAACATGCCGCCCCCATCTGTCATTTCTGCTAATTTAACACTTCAGGTGTAGGTGCCATCAGAACTATTAGCACTATGATAATATATATATATATACGTGTATAAATACTACAATTATACCCTTTTTACACACAAACCCTGGGTTTTATTTGGGATATTGAACATGGGTTCAACCCGTGTCGGTCCTGGATCGTCACCCTTCACACCAGACCAGTGTCCCAACGTTTATCTTGTCTGTAATTTGTACTTTTTATCTCTTCTTCTCCTGGAATAGACAGAAGCTCTCTCGCTTCGGAATCTGGCCAATTCCAACTGCCAACTCGTAAAGTCGCTTGCAGCTTGAAAGAACGGAGGTTTGGTTACCAGGTAGCGCTAACTCGCCTCGTATTAAGAGGTATTATACCCCTTTCACACTGACGCATCGACCCGGGTGAAACCCTTGTTTGCTGTTGTTGTGAATGGGTTGATGCGGGTTATTCAACCCTGGTTACAACCTGGGTTTTACTTGGGTCGGACACAGCTCGGCTTTCATATGAAAGAGGGAACACGGGTTCGATCAAGGAACCTCATTGGTTACGATCGGGAGCGCACTAATACATTAAATTACATTACATTACATTACATTACAGTTATTTAGCAGACGCTTTTATCCAAAGCGACTTACAATAAGTGCATTCAATACTGGCAGTCATAAGAGCAGCTAGTCACTAGAAGTCATACGTAAGTTCAACCTCTGCATACAAAGGCGCTACCTGGTAAACAAACCTCCGTTGTTTCAAGCTGCGAGCGAGTTTACGAGTTGGAACACTGGAGAGTTGGCAAGCTTCCGATGTGAGAGCTTCTGTCCATCCAAGGGGAAGAAGAGATAAAAATATAAATTACAGGCACAGTAAAAGACTGTTTTCGGACACTGGTCTGGTGTGAAGGGCGATGACCCTGGACTTACCTGTGACCATAGCGTGGTTTGAACACAGGTTGAACACGTGTTCAATATCCCATGTAAAACCCGGGGTTTATGTGTGAAAAGGGTATTAGACTGCTTGCAGTGGTATGGTACGATTAATGGTTGAGCTTTTTTTATGAAAACGAAGAGTAGTAACATGCACTGACAGATGCAAGAATTAAAAGGTTGGAAGACATTTTTAAACCAGTAACACCTCTAAAACACCTTGGGCCCAAGATTACTGAATACTACATTCATAGGGGCTTGAGCGAGCAAAGCTCTAATGTCAAAGACCTCAGTCCTATATGTTCACATGAAGCTGAGGCTTACCTGGTCTCGAGTTGGGTCTCGAGGGTACAGGATCTCAGCAGCAATTAAAGCTGGGTTCTGAGATGTACAGCCTTTGCACTGCAGAAACCTGATAACAGAGCTCTCTTCAGGGATCCAGATGGCGTTATACGCTGCAGGAATGACAACATTTGAGAAAATTAGATACCTGAATGACTTGGGGAAAAAACTTGGGCAAAATCCAAGTGTGATGTGAACAGGATTGTATATACAAATATATTGAATGCTTTTTGCTATTAACAAAATGAGGATTTGTATTGCACCCTGTAGCATGTTTTTGTTTTTCTAAGAAAAGATTTGAGAGATACTTTGACTTATTTTGTATCACTTCTTTATTATTAGGTTCCAGACATATTATGGTAAAGTGTGCAGGAATAACTGCACAATATTTGTTCAGCTACCCCTAAAAATCACTGGCTACCTACAGCCACAAGCTCAGCTCAGCTTCCTGCTATGAGTACCAGATGTATATATATTATAGTGCCAATATGCACACTATTTCTGAGGTGTCTGAGGTGCGTTTTAGTAACCCCAATAAAAGATGGCTTCAGAAGCTAGAAAGAATATGATGGAGGGGCTTAAAAAAAGACCTGACCGACTAAAACTAAATCTAGACTTCATGCTGTTTTCAGAGTGTTGATAGCCAACCACAATTTTTCTCTCCTTCCCAATACTTGGTACAATACTTGTGAACCCTTTACAATTTTCTGCATTAATATGACCTATAATATAAGTCGGTCTTTATCAAGGTCTTAAAAACAAATACAGATAACCTGGTTAAGGAAATAAGACAAAAACATTTTTTATTTATTTATTGAGGATCTGAGTTATTTTATGGGAAAAAGTGTGTGAACTTCGAGGTTCATCAGTTTATCTAAAGGGATAATTAGAGTCTGGTGTTTCAATCAATTGGATGGCAACGAGGTGCGAACAGATTTCGATTCTGTGTTTACACATCACTGCGCTTCTTGATGAACACCTGCAGCGTTCAGCTGGTAGCCTAACATACAGACACTATCTGCTCAGAATCCTAACTACACAAGCATGTACAGTGGTGTGTAAACAGAAATGTTTGTGGGGACTATTGGAGAAAACTACCTAGCCACAGCAGTTCGTATGCGCTTACTTGTGTTGGACAAAACAAAGACACAGCTATGGGAGCTGCTAAACACTCGTTTGGAATAGAATGGATGTCGATGTCGATGTCGACTGCCCAATTTCAGAACTTGTGTACACCGTGAGAGGAGGTGAGTTCAACAATGATCATGGCTGATTTACATCTGGACATAGACAATGTCAACAATTAACCTGGGGTCTTAGCAAGGGGACAAGATTTTGATATCGGAAGCGTTCTGGTTTCCGTTTGTAGTCTGTTTGTAGTCCAAGTAGTATTGACCAATCACGTTTGAGCGGGAGAGCAACAGAGGTGGAACGCATTGGCCGAAATGCAATCTCAGAACCCATCGGCTATCGTCCGACGATGATTTAGCTTTTTATTAGGTTTTTTGTTTAATTCTAGCTTTTTATTAACTTTGTAATTTAATTAAAAGTCTTGGCCTGGATATCCATTTTCCGTTATCTGGATATCCTCTAGCTACACCGGAACCCCCGAAATATTGGCCGTTGCCCCCAGAGGCAAATCGTCGTCAGAACCAATTAGTCGATGGGTTCCGAGATCGTACACTCACTGACCCCTGTCTGTGTCTAGTGTGAAAGGTAGCGGCATGGGATGCTGTCCTGTACAAGGCGTGAACAGCCTCCGACACAGGATTATGCAGGCCAACAATACTGGTAGTGTGTGTGAAAGGGGGATCAGAGTCTGGTCTTCACCACACACGTATGTGAAAGTGTGCCATGTCTCAATCAAAGGAGATTGCAGAGAACCTTAGAAAGAATGCAAACCCCATTTCTAAAGAGTGAGGGCTCCAGCAATCCACTGTCAGACAGATAGGGTACAAAATGGAGAAAACCAGTAGTGGTTGTCCACAGCGAGGCATCCAATCATCTGGGAGGTCTCTAAGAACCCCAGGGTAATACCAAGGATCTGCTGGCCTCTCTTGGTGGCCTTGGTTAATGTCAGTGTTCATGATTCCACTATTAGGAAAACACTAAACAAGAATGGTGTGAATGGGAGAACAACAAGGAGGAAGACACTATTGTCCAAAAAGAGCATTGCCTCACATCTTAAGTTTTAAAAAGACCACCTGGATAAGCCAGAAGGCTTTTGGAAGAATGTTCTGTGGAAGAATGAGTCAGAAATAGAACTTTTTTGGCTTAAATGAGAAACAGCAAAAACCTTGCATTCCAACAGAAGAACCTCATTTCAACAAAAGAACCTCATTTTAACAGAAGAACCTCATTTTAACAGAAGAACCTCATTTCAACAGAAGAACCTCATTTCAACAAAAGAACCTCATTTCAACAGAAGAACCTCATTTCAACAGAAGAACCTCATTTCAACAAAAGAACCTCATTTCAACAAAAGAACCTCATTTCAACAGTGGCAGTATCATGGTTTGGGCCTCCTCTGCTGCCTCGGGACCAGGACAGCTTGTCATTCTTCACAGGACTATGAATTCTAGAAAGTACCAGCGAATCCTACAAGAGAATATGAGGGCATCCGTCCATCAGCTGAAGCTAAACAGGAGCTGGGTCGTGCAACAGGACAACAAACCAGTCTACAGTCAGTCTACAGCAGAAAGGTTGAAGCGGAGGAAATGTCACATTTTGGAACGGCTGAGTCAAAGTCCAGACCCTCTAATCCAGTAGAAATGTTGTGGCACGACTGAAGCGAAGAGCTCATGCAACAAACCCCACCTACACTGAGCAGAAGGAACGGACTAAATCTATCCCAAGACAATGCGTGGACTGATCAACATTTATCACAAATGTTGGTTGAAGTCTTTGCTGCTAAGGGTGTGCCACCATGAAAACAAAGGTTTAACATATATTTTCTAATGAGATATTGGATCATTTTGGTCAATAAATAGCTTAAGAAGTTTAATGTTTGTGTGCCATTTCCTTAATCAGGTTCTCTTTGTGTTTTTAGGATTTAGGCTAAAGATCATTTTAGGTCAAATTTATGCACAAAATTCTAAAAGGTTCAGAAACGTTCTCTCATGTTGTTTGACCCACCAGTTAAGCTGTTATCACTGTAAGGTTGCAGAGTATCCCTCAGGGCCTGTAGAGATGTGATACTCTGGACAACCAGCAGCACTGTTGAGTTATGTGGATATAAGGGCTGATGTGGTGCGCAGCGGCACAGGCATACAGTAGTAGCACCATGACAAAACCTGCCCTTTCCTAGACAGGCCAGATGTTCCAGTTCACACTTGGCACTTTGCAACACACCTGAAAATTTTAATTAAAAAATAAATTGGTGCCAAGCAAAAAGTACACTTACTTCCAGTGTGTTGATCCATCCTAGTTGAACCACTTCCACTCTAACTGGACTGCAACTTCACAAGGATTGCTGTAAAATTACCTTCCACCATAGGAAGTAGTTCCAGCTCACACATGGCACAATACAGTCCCAAAGCGCACGGTTTCTGGCCTTTCATTCCCTACAAGCATAATACAAAGTCAATCAAAAGTTTTCTGAGAAACAGTACAACTCAAATCATGGCAGTGTAAAAGGTTTGATTCCCACCAAGGCATTCCAGCTAGAAATGTATGCACACATTATACACTAAGGTGCTTTGGATAAAAGAATCTACAAAATGAGATATTTAAAATTATAATCTGAAAAATACACAGTATAACAGCATTCCTTATATTATCACAAGGAAAAGAAATGACCGTAACAAAGCTGAGTTGGTTTACCAGTGAAAGGAAATGATACCAGTAACCTGCCTGAGCAGGACACACCTTTCTTTTTGGAGAGGCCTTGTTAACCCTCCGGACCTTCCGCTTGCAGGACCTCCGGATTTTTATACCTTGATTGTAAAAAAGGTCTGTAAAATATTTTTTTATTCTTTATTTAACATAAATGCATATGTAAATAATCTAGCTGGAATTAGTGTTCAAGCATAATCTGAAAATGACATATTTCATAATAAACATGTGACGGGTGTTTAAACAAAAGTAAACATTCTTCACATTCAGCTATAACTTCCAACACTAAAACTATAAGGCAGTGATTTCACTTTAGAAATAAATGTGATAGTAAGTCAAATATGGCTCAATGTAACCCCAAGTGTTTTGTTTTTTTACAGTGTGTTTCAGCATAACTGTCTTCAATCCACAGAAGAGTGGAGGGTTAAATTGGGAGCATTGTGACATTGATATTGCAACATACCACACGGGCTAATCGGACACATTATCTACAGTGTAGATGAGCTTACCTATTGGCATGTTATCCTGCTTTCGAGGACCATCCATCTTCAGAGAAGGATTATACCCTGCTTCTCCAGTATCTTCAAGCCCTACTTCATCTTTATGCCTGGGCGTAACTATGCCAAACTCAGTCAAGGTGGGATCAACAGCATTGGCTGTCACTTTTTCTAGAGATTTCAGTTCACTCAAACCCACAGAGAACCTTTTTGAACCCTTCACTCGGGAATCTACACCTGGTTTTGTGGTTACCTTGCCTTGCTGACAGGAGAGCTGCATCTCCAAAATCTTGTCTTCATCCTTGACCTCTGGTATGTGATGTGTCTTCTGTCCTACTCTGTCTTTAGTTTTTGGACCAACCATTCTAGCACATGCGACTCTGGATGATCTGCCCTTGATCCTTTGGGCCAGTGCTTTTGATTCAGTATCTGCTCTGGCCAGGTCCTTTCTCCTCTGACTGCACCTGGTCTGAGTCTGGTGAAGAGCATCTCTCCCTGCCTGGGACCATCCTGCACTGTGGGGTTCACAACCTCGACCTGTCAATTAAGTCCATTAAGTTGTAGATTTACTAGCTCTTAGGAGTAGGAGGAGGAATATGACCTAACAAAGTTTAGTCATAGATATGCTTTGAAAACCCCCAAAACAGTATTATTGTTAAGTTAGGGCATCCAAAATTGTAGTGGGAAAAATTATTACAATTACTGGAGACTTGCACTGACTACACAGCCCAGACACACTATAATGATTTGGTCAGAAAAAAAAAGGGTGAATTAGGCTAATAAAAATAATGGAATAACAAAGTGAGCCAGCCAGAACCATTATGGAGTCCTTCAGTGATGCAGACTACCTATTAGGGTGCTTTTAACACACATCTGCGTGCCCTCGCCACGCTCTTTGCTTAGATAATGATGTTAACGAGGAGCCGTGCACGACTGCATAAACATGGATCTTAGTGAGGCAGCTGATGAGCAAGAGAAGGCTTTAATAATAATAGTCTGCTCACTGCTCCTCTGTGCAAATCACACACTGGTGAAGTTTGTACTGTGAGGAGGCAAATCATGTCAATCTGATCGTGTATAATTTGCTCGTCTCCCTTCACCTTATCCTTCCTTCCATGATTCTACATGTAACATCGGCTTGATGAAATTAAGTGCGAGGTCATAATCATTTGATCCTTACAATAACAAACATTACAAATGGAAAGGCTTAGATGTAAAGGAGTAAAGACAAGGGAATTATTAATGAGTAGTTAGAATTTCAGTGGTTTGGTTCAATTTATTTAATTGATTGAGAGAAACGTTGATATCCGTATATATTAGGGTTATAAACATGAAGAAAATTAACTGATAAACTTGCAGTAAGTAATTGAGACATCCTGAGTAATTTACCACTTCTGTTCACAAACAACTTACTGTTCAAGTCATATGACTATGCCACTGTAGCTGGGAAATATGTCCACATATATATATATGTTTTATTGTTTGTGAAGATAATTTCAATTGCATAAAAATATCCTTCAATCAAAATTTGTTCCTCAAAATCTGTCAATGTATGATAATTTGTCTCCATTGTCTAACCTCTGAAAAACTGCTTGCTGTTGCATTAGGAAGAAAAGACAAACATGACAACATAATAAACATGATAAACATGATGAACATGATAAACATGATGAACATGATAAACATAATGAACATGCCTCATGTTCTTGTACTCTTGTTACTTTTAAGGGAACTCAATGCAGAAAAACAGAATAGGAGAAAAGAAGAACATCATTTTTTAACTTCCTTTTTCCTGAAAAACTCAATATGAACAAATTAACTTGGGGTCAATGTGGGGTCAAAGTGAAATTAAAAAGAACCAGGTCAACATACATTAACACGAAACACAAATCCACAATCAACTCTCGCTTATAGCACATAATTTATCGTGTGGCGAAGGTTGTGAATTCAATGTCAAAAATGAAGGTCTCTTATTTAGGTGAAATCAGGCATATCTCCAGGATCCACGATCCTCAGCCACACTCTGAACACGGCTCATTAAAACACAGAAATGGACAACGCAGTGCTTTTTTCCAGGAAAAATAAAGATGCATTTGTTCTTGCATTTTAATGACTTGACTAAAAAAAAAAAAAAAAGACAGCACATTAGAATCGACGTGGTAATTTTAATAACGTTGGTAAGTTAGGCCGTTATTAACCGATAGCCGCCGTCAGACAGCCTAGATAAGGCCGTGCTGTCACACCAAATAAATGGGAGCTGATCTGAGATGTGAGCAGGCCGGGGTGAGCCTGCAATGAAGCCTAATCATCTATGCTAATAATCTGTGGGCTAGTTGCCTGAGGCCTAACTGTGAAGTAGTCAGTTAGTTTACCTGACGGGGTGGAGGAAGCTTTGTTTCTGGACCTGGAGAGTCGGTGCGTCTTGCTGCCTTTCTGTCTGCTCTGACCTCCCACCTGCTCTCCCTCCTGACCTTGCTGCTCTCCTTTGGCTTCTTCTTCCTGTCCATGTGACAATGCTTTGGCCTGGTCATTACTGTTTGTCCTACTCTGCTGTCTGTCATGCCTGGTTGTCTGTTCTGGCCCTACACCGTCCTTACAGACAGAGAGAGCGCTGTCCCTCTCGCCATCAAAGGCAGAGGCTCCTTCTCCTTCCCTTAGGGGTAATTCTGATCCAAAAAGATCCTCTAACAGCACCTGGGCTGCACTGGTAGAGACAGCAGGGCTGTCTGCCCCTAAAACAGTCCCGTGAGGTGACCTGGGTGTCCCCTCTTTATGTGGGGTGCTGTCCTCCTCCTCCTCCTCCTCATTCTCAAACAGTTCTGGAGTGAAAAAGGCCGTCTGGTCTTCCTCCTCTTCATCTCCTTCACACTGGGATGGATTGTCTTCTGAGGGCTGCTCGCTTGACACAGAGCTGGGATGGACTGTGATCGTAGAGAGCTCAAGAGCCAGAATGGGAGGTGCCACTTTAATTTCACTGGAGCCATCTCCAGCACTCTGTTGGGGACACGTTGCCTGCTTCGTCTTCAGTGGAAGGGTGTTCTCCAGAGTCTCCTTGCCCTCAATAAGGTCAGGTGGTTCAAACTGCAGGCAGCCATTACTGGGCCCCCTTGCCTTAAAGATTGGCTTCTTAAAGCGGGTGCTCACAGGGGTGGAGGTAAGAAGATGGGAGAGCGGCTGAGGGGTAATGGTACCCAGTGGGACTCTGGCCTCACTGTTGCAATGGGAGAGGGGCTCTGATGGGCAACCGTGCGTCGTCTTTTGAGAATCTGCATTAAGAAAACAGAATTTTGTGTTATATGTGTGCAAAATGTGTTACATATACACCTTATACTCAAAACAGCTGATGGCAGATGTATGGTAAAACAGACTCATGTAAATGCTGTGGAACCTCATAATAAAATGAGTTATTCATGTAAAGCAACAAGGCTGCAGTATTCTTTTATAATGCTGCGCATTTCAGAAAAAACAATGCAGTCTTACGCTCAATATAACCTAAACAAAGGTCAAGGGGATTTAATTAAAAGCAACAGTCCAACATCTGCTCATCTGCTCGCTCCAGCGCCAGCGAGGCACACAAAAGACCTTCCAGTAATGAGGCAAGC
>OMKK01090514.1:10453-43817 GCA_900302305.1 Polymixia japonica
TATATATATTTTATATATATATATATATATATATATATATATATATATATATAGCTGTATATTAAAGTGTTTCCTGATATCAATACATTTATTTCTAAACAGATGATTAGATCTGCTAAAATATTAGTGGAAATATTCTAAAGATCTGCAGTAAGTTATTATAGATGTAAATCAAATATATATATATGTATAAATAAAGGAGGTATTTCATAAATGGTATTGAATAGTGCTTTTCAGTGCAGTCTTAGCCCAGGGTTATGTAGAGTAAAATATAAAGTTCAGTGTGAAAATTCCAAAGAAGCAACTATATGTCTGTAGTATATTTGTGAATTGTGGTCGATATACTATTTTTACTCATGATGTTGCATACTGTGAAGGAGCCACAAGAAATCTTAGTGAATTAGTGCAAATTGATCAATTTCTGTGAAATGTTTCAAACGGCTAAACAATGAATTGACATCTCAAGTCTTCATAGCAATTATTTAATCTGTATTGACAAATTTAATTCCAATCTGTTATAAATCTGTGAATGACCACAGTTTAATACTATCATTCAACAGTGCCATACGCACATAAATTCAGGAACAAAACAAAGTAAATTGGGTTAAATTACAAGGTACTCTTGTGGAAGCCTAGCTCTACTCAAAACACTGGCTCTACTATGTTGTACAATCACAAAGTCAAGACTTAGTGGTTAGGTAGTTGGGATGTTTTCAGTCAAGCCATCAGAAATGGTCCTATTTCCAGTGCAAACAGAAATGTGTTGATTAGTATATCACATCGCTTGACTTAGCAACACAAAATCTAATTTGAAAACGCCTGATGACGGAGAGAGGTGAAAAACAAAATGCATATGCGTTTCTCCACCAGTATTGCCATTTCTATTCCAGAGAAGCCACACAATTGAACTCCAAAGGCCACCGTTACTTCTCATTCTGGGATATTCACGGTCATATTCTTGGTAAATGTAGCTGATATTCTAGGCACGTCTGGTACATCACAGTCCATATCCCCCAGGCAAATTCACAGACATCAGGGGTTGGGGTCGGGGGTTCATATTTAGGGATCTCTTCTTCACATTGGTTTGGTCCCAGTGGGTCAGCGGTTCTCAACCTCGTCCACTTGTGACCCCCGCCACAATGACAAAGTGATGCCTACTCGTGACCCTCTGTTACGAGGTTAAACGTGCAGGAGGGTGAACTCTGACCCCCTCCCCCGACGGTGAGTTTGGTTTTCCCTTTTTTTAGGCCATGTTCATGACTGGAAGAACCCTAGAGGCTGCGAATATTTCTAGAAAAGGTTATCAGAAAGATTACAAACATGATAGATTGTATATTAGAAATATAATTTTTCACATTCCATTGATCTTACATCATCTGTCTGCCCCCCCCCCCAAAAAAAAGGTTGAGAACCACTTCAGTGGATTGTCTATATATAGTGATTAGTCCACGCTGCAGTGTGCGGTCATCTCAAGTATTTCCTTCAGAGCTGGTGATCAGTTTTCATTCAAACCAAACCTTACACTCCTGACTTCACTAACTGGTTCCCCCCTCCATCTCTGGTTGGTGTACCAATTAGTCTACCCAGTTGGAATAATGCTTGGTTGATGTGAACACCTAGTCGCTCTTGACCCTCAGTGGCGCACAACTGGAGACGGGCACAGGGAGGCTTGTCCGACGTCAGCTCTTCCGGTCTTCGTCAATCTGTTCTGTACATTCACTGTCCAAGCAGGCGCTCAGCTGCTCCTCAAAGTTCAAAAACTTGTGGTTGCATTCTTTCTCCAACATTTTCTTCCAAAGTTTGACTGGAAAGGGAGAGCGGAGGGAAAAGTGGCAGATCAATCATTTCATCCATGTAGCACAAACGTGAAACTTGAAGGCATCTGTAGACTTCAAATTAAATCTAAATCCGAGCACTACAAAGGGACCACAATTCTTTTCAGAGCAGCTACAGTATACTTACTGTATTCTGGCTCCTCTGGTTCCTCTGCATCCTCTGGTGGTGTGGCGTCAGGGCCGGGCTCCAGCTCTGTGCTGGGGTTTTCCTCCTGGTCGGGCTCAGTCTGCCCCGTCAGCTCCAGGTTGTCCACCATTACCTCATAGGCCCTCCTGGCCTCTGACGACAACTCTATCATTTTATGGTAAAAGTCCTGTGAATGTACATCACAGATTAGATTAGACTGAACTTTACTAACCTCCTTGGGGGAATTGGGTAATTAAAGTGGCAATGAATCAGCAGGCATAAGATAAGTAGAGGGCGAAAACATAATACAACCAATTAAATAATAATTGGACCAACTACTAGTTGATTCTGAAAGAGTCAATTCCACCATGTCGATTCTAATAATAAATGGAATTCATCCAACCCATCACTAACCCGATATGGGAGAAGTTTATTCATTGTAAATGAGACATTTAGATTAATAGATTAATGAATAGAATTGTACGTCGCAGCCCTAGTTTGCTTGAATAAACACACTCAAGAAACTAAATCACAACACAAATAATAAAGATCGCTTGACAATGTATCCTCATGGAAGCGCTCAGAGAACAGTTGTTACGTTTGGATACACTGTGACTGAGTAACTGACCTGTGCGCCGTCATAGTTGAAGATGCCCACCAGGCTGACGGGCACAGCCTTGTTGACGCAGCGGCCCAGAGCCTTCCTGGAGAGGGCGAAGACAAACGGCACCCCCTGCTCCCGACACGTGTCTATGATGGTGTGGAGGGCCTCGTCTAGGCCACCTTGGGGAGTGGAGGTCGGAAAAAACAGGTTTAGTGACGTAATGCAAGCACTCACCATCAGTATCCTCCACCCATACACTAAACGAGCTTAACGAGCCCCTACCCAGCTCTCCCAGCTACCCAGGTCTCCATTTCTTAATCCTGGAAGGTTTGAGAAAATTTTGGCAGGGAGAGTGTATGAGAAACTAATAAAAATTTGCTTGGGATACTGAGACCTGTATACTTGGATATCCATGAGTAGGACAAGAAAAATGCATGTTGAACACTTATTATGAATAAAACCTTAACTGAGAGAGAAACTGTTATTCTGAGCAGTGCTTGTATGTACTGTAAACACACTGAAAGGGGACTCTGGAAACGCTTGCTTTTTTTTTGCAAACAGTGGAAAAAAAAAAACATTGAAATGATGAAAAAGCAGGCTGTGGAACGTTGTTGAGACTCGCACATGGCGACAAGCGGGGGACACGGTACCTTTGGACTGGATGCGCTCGCAGTTGGGCGAGATGACAACGCACTTGACCTTCCTGAGTTTGAGGTGCTTCAGAACCTCGCGGAGGCCCATGACCAGACGTCTCTTCATGCGGGCCTTCATGGGGTCCTTCTGGTACAGCCGGTCCTGGAAGCGGACCAGCTCCTTCAGCAGGGCCGTCACACACTCGTCCACGTCTTTGCTCAGGACTTGGCTGCAATAACTGGCGCGCACGAAAAACAAACAAACAAACAAACAAACAAACAAAAACAAAAAAACAGCGTCAAGACATTTAGTAACTAGCGCGGCTCGGTTACAGACTTCGGTGGCGCGTTTGTAGCGATTAAATATAATTCCTTCTAAATACGAGAAGAGGACTGAATTTGCAGCTAAGGTGTGAAGATTCAGTTTTGCTTCCTGATACATCACTTTCGTTTTCCCAACAGACGGACATGGCGGATCGATGCGTCTGACCCCTGGACTTACTGACCTACATTTGACGACTACGGTTCCGTTGCGGCTCAAGCTACGTTGAGACGCTTATTTTCTTTAGCGAGATGAACCGTGTATTTATTTCTCACCCGTGGAGTTTGGGTGTACTCGCACGGCTATCAAGTATTACCGATCACAGAGCGCGCGTAACACTAGTGTGTGTTGGTTTTGTTGGTTTGTGCGTGTTGGTCGTACTCTCTGAACTTCCTGCTGTGGATTTTGGGTCGACTGGGGGCGCAGGTCAGAGCCTGCTCCTCTTGGCACTCCTCTTTCTCTCTCTCTTTCTCTCCATCTCCCTCTCTCTCCGTTTGGCTTGTCTCTTGATCCTCTGGCTGATCTTCAAGCCTCGCCGTGGGAATGCTGATCTCATCTGAAGTTGCATAAACACACAGACTTAGTATTCAACGGTTGATGTCAGGAAAAGATAATTGTTGATAACTTCCTTAGCCTCTAGCCTGGGCTGGCTAGCAAGGCATTCATTTTTACCAGTGTAAATTCATAATTCCTGTATATCTATAGCAGATTACATCATCTTCTTAGTGGTGTCCTGTGACCACAAGCAAAACCCAGGATGGTTAAAATGCAGGAGATTTATCTGTAGCAGTGCCAAGGAGGAGATTAGTCTGTAGCAGTGCAGTAATTAATGGAAACGGCATGCCAAGTGCTGAGAAAGGGGTTATGCAGATGACTTGTTTTGATAGCTAATGATGCAGGGAAATGTGTGAAAAGCATTATGCAAAATGAAAATCATTCAGTAATTAATGACAATGGAATGCCAAATGTAAGTGGAAGCGCTGAGAAATACTACTGTATCCAAAAGTAACTTAACATTGTTTTGTAATAATATCAAATACTTTATATAATTCTTTCTCGTGTTGTATATGATTGAAAATAGTAATCTTACATCTGTGTATACTATAGTATACTTAATTGTTGCTCGAGTACACATTATGCAGTACATACTCAGTATGTGTTAAGCAGTATGCTAGTATCTGATTTCGAACATGGCATATGTTTAGTTTGTTGTTTATTGCCAAATTATTCAAGCCCCGACCTGTACCATTGGCGTCACATTGCTCTTCCACTGCAGGATCGCTGGCAGGTTTGGACTCTTTTCCAGGGACCAGCCCTCTTTCCTCCAGCAAACGGTTCTGTTTCCTCTCCTCTCTCTCTTTCAGAATGACCTGGAGATTAGGGATTAACAATTTAATGAGGATTGTACTCGAGAAGGAAGTTACACAGGCAATGTCAAAATACTTAACCTGGGCCATTTCAAGCCAGAAGGATCAGCCTGTGATTGCTGGAACAATTCAGTTTCTGAACTGTTGAGTGTGCAGTTTCTGAACTGTTGAGTGTGCAGTTTCAGGGCAGGGTCAGCAATCCAATGTTGTTGAGACCAAAAGCAGGTTTAGAAATGATTGGGCAATGCTGTGAACTAGATATAAGCCTGCATAGGAACAGGGCAAAGTAGGTAAGTAGGATGTGTTTACTGTTGAGAGTAGGTGTGGAGAGGTGGTACTTCTGAGATGCCAAAACATACTGCTGAGCCTTCTGGAAGTGTCATGACCGACATCTACGGTTGGATGTTCCTACTTCATAACAATAACAAACCTCTTACACTTTATCCTCCAACATCCAAACCAGGTTTCTCCATGTGATCTCCCAAAACAACAAACAGGGAAACCGACATCATATCCTGTTTACTGGTAATGAAACCCAAGTAGACTCACCTTCTTCAGGGGAGTGGGTTTCTTGGCTTTGGGGACCTCTCTCTGCTTGCCCTTCTTCACCAGGGGGCTGGTGGAGTCAAGGGGGTTGTGGGCAATCTTATCCTGCTGCCACGGTGGCTTCTTCTGGACCCATTGCTGCTTAAGGCCAACAGGTAGGGCTCTGCCAACTCCAAAGAGGCAAGAAACAAAAGACTCATTCAAGACCAGGTTCTGACGCGCTGCACTCACACCACAGATCGCTTACGTCACTAGATGACTATCTTTGTGTGACTGTCAAAAACACATTTCTAAAGTGTTAGGGAGAAAATCCCGCTTTGTGTTTGCCATATCACTGTAAGATATTAATTAAATGTGAAAAAAGATTCAGTGCAGCAACAGGACTAAATCATTGTTTTTAAAAAGTGTGATTCTGGCCACAGGATATATTTCTCATAAATAAAATCATGCTCTGTCTCTCCAGTCTGCACCTTGTCTTCAGTGTGTTAAAATTAGTTAAGAGTTGCCGATCTATTTGGATGTCAATAGCCAGCATCATGTTTTCCATTTTATTGCTTATAAGTTGCACACTATTTTTTTCCTTGACATAGGTCCTAGTAATGGCTGTTGGGACACATACTGTCCACTAGGAGGAACCATTACACAAGAAGAGGCCCTCATGAAGACCATTTCGCTGCATGAGATCCTTTACACCTTGCCAAGAATTAAATAAAGCTCAAAAGTATCAAATATGGTATCATCTCAGTGGTAATCATTTTTCACTTCACAAATGTTTGATTTGTTACTATATATTGTTCAGTTTAAGTTATTGTGAAGGTAAACCAAAGTAATGAGCGCTTAAAGTCCAGAATTTCAAGGAATACCGTGATGTGTCCCAGTGTGTTATAATAGTTCCTCCTCCCTTTTCTGCTCTGTGGGTCAAATTTTCTTTCAAGGTCAAACTGAAAATGTAAATAACCAAGTAACCAGCGTCAAATTATAGCTGACAGTGTGAGGGCAGTGGAACTGTGCGGGGGGGAGAGAGAGAGAGCGTCAAATTATTTTCAATGTACAGGACCTTGCGCAAAAAACAACAACAACGCTTTCCTGACATCACTAATAGCGTAGCATGTGTTGATTGCTCGAAGGTTGTTTTTTTTTTTTACTTTTTGCGAACAATTGTCACACTATAAATGGGTTTCTTGGCAACAACAGCCTGAAACAGTGCTTCGTCCAGGCATCCGTTTAGCACTGCTAGCTAAAAGAAAAACATAAATAAACATAAAAATAAACAAATGCTCAGTGAACACAGGTTCTGTCCTACCTGAGAGGATGACTGGCTTGGCGTCCTGTTTGGTTGTCTGAGTTTGTTGCTTTTTTTCTAGAATGGCCAACATGTTTCCGATGTCCAGCTGGACAGGAACCTTGCTCTTCTTCCCAGAGACCTTCTCAGCTTTCTAGAGGTCAGAGACGGCCACAAACAACTTGAGATGAAGCAGGTTCGAACTACTATGATTACCTCCAAGATAGTGAGAAGTCAATCTAATGTCAATATAAAAGGAGAGGTCTTCAAACCTGTCCCTTCTTGGTTGTCTCTAGGGCCGGAGGTTTTCCCGCAGGCGCTCTGTCCTTGTTTTGGTCACTTGGTTGTGCTTTAATGCCTCCTTTTGGGGTCTTCTCCTGCATTCAATATGACACCACGTTCAAAATTGTTTGTTTATTTGGAAAACATACAAAGCAACACAAACTACAGAACAGCACCCCTTGAGCTGGTAGGGAGTTAGTGTCTTGCTCAAGGAAACTTCAGCAGGGTGGGTTCTTGTTGTCTTGGGGGCTTGTAAAAAGCAGAGTGGGCCGTTCACTCACCTTTAATATTTTTATTGTTTACTGAGACCATGTGAAGGCATAGAAAGATACAGGAAATAAAGATATGGCTGGATTCAAACATGTACCTCCAGAGGCGATGGAATTAACCACTAACAACTATTTCTGGGCAGCAATTTCATTCTTTTTTTGACCAAATCCGAATTGGACACTCAATTTAAATATTAATTGTTTCGTTTCATGGTACTTTTTTAAAATTGTATTGCGTTTGAATTTAAGCATTTTCAGGATCCAATATAAACAAACCAGAGCGTGATCTTTCATGTGTGTAGCAACAGGATAGACAGATAACAGATGCTCTGTACCTCGCTGCAAAGCTTCGATGTATTGCTGCCGGTTGGCAGTCTGGGGGTCCCGGCTGACGCCAGAACCAAGCCGGGGAACTCCTCTTCATCCTAGGAAGGTAACGCCTTCATCAAAATCATCCTTCATCCAGCAAACCCCTAAAATCTACTCTTAACCTGAAACACTTCCAACAACGGAAATTGTGTTAAAAACTAGACGCTTTATGCAACTAGGAAGACAATGTTTGATGTACCTCGAACTTTGGAGGCTCCTGATAGGCCGCTGGCTCCTCTGACTCAGCTTCTACACCTTCACTCTTGGACTTCTTCTTCTTCTTCTTTTTCTTCTTCTTCTCTGTGGATCCGTCTTCCTGTTGTGCAGATGTTTCCTCCTTCTGAGAGTGGAAAATAAAATATTTCAATCACATGGCAGGAAACATTTTTTAATCTACAAGCCACAGTTGCAAGTAGATAGCAAGTAGTGGCATTAGCGTAGAGTTTAGAGAACAGGAAATTCAGGTTTTTTTAGAGAACAGGAAGTTCATAGGTTTGAATCCCGTCTGCCCGCTTAGTCAACTTTCCTTGGATAAATAAGGGTTTTAGAAAAAGCGATTGTACACATGTGTAATACCTGGGTGCTGGTGATTGTCTTCTCATTAGGGGGAGGTTTCTTTGGAGGTTGAGAGGCGATGTTGGCCCAGGACGTCACAACAGAACCCGATCCGTTGGTCTGAGATGGACCCAGAGTCTGTTCACCTGTTCACAACAATCTCAATGGTTATAATCTGAAGTATAATAGGGTGCATGCAAGTTAAACTTAGGACTTTTGAGGATATTTTTAATGCCAGTTAAAATGACACATAAAACACTAACTTTTTTGTTATTGAAATAAACAAGAAAATTAAAACTGTAGACCAAAATCAGAATATAAGTCTGTGTGACTAGGCTGGTTTCTCAATGGAAAAACAGCGCACCAAGAAACCAACATTTCTATGACTTATAAAACCAAAATTGCTTTATTATATCTTTTATGGCCTTGTTTTTAAATAATACAATTTTACACATTTTAAAATGTCTCTGGACCTGTAGACACCCTGTATGAATGATATTCTCTCACCGTCTTAATAGGACTAATAACAGGAGGTTTTGCCCTACCTGGTGGGACAGGAGCTGAGATAGGATCAACATCACCGGCACGTTGATAAGGGCCAGGCTTCACAGTGGGACCTTTTCTGGCAGGCAATGTCTACTCATGAAAATACGAAATTAGTACCAAGTTCATGAGAATTACTCATTGTGATTTTTAGAATGACATTTCATCAGTACCACAGTTTACATTCTAACTGTTCTACATCTCAGGGATCCCACCTTGTTGGTAGATACTGGTTTCTGAATTTGAAGGCTTTGGGATTGAGTAGTTGGCCCCCAGGACGCTTTTGGCTGAACAGGAGGAGCTAATTTGCCCGAGGAACTGACAGCCAACTCCGGGAAATCCGCCATCTTCACTTCAAATGTAACTTGGTCAGTCTGTGGCAGTTTGGGTCTCCCGGCAGAGTTTGGGACGGATCTTGTGCCTCTCAAACCTGTGGAGGGATAGAAACCAAATCGCAGGCTGATAGTTAATCTAAACGGTGGCCAATGAGGTCGCTTTCACTGATTAAAGCAAGCAGAGACAACAAAGATGACACATGGTCAACTTTAGGCAAATTATACTGTGAGGTGCCAGGAATCATTTTGGAAAATAATGACAGTAATCTGCAGTCTCTTTTTTTTTTTTAACTACCTCTTTTTCGCACATCCAGTGATGTCTTGCTCATGCTACTGTCCTTACAATGAGAGTCCCCGTTGCATTTTGATGTCTGTGGAGATGGATGAAAATGCAATTAATTTCATTCAGTCTGATTTTCTTGGGATTTGCTTGGGTTCAAAAATGAAACCAACCTTTTTTATTGGATCCCATTTGGACCTCTCTTTGTGTGGGTAAGTGTCTGTGTCACGGGTCCTGCTATCACAATGAATATAGCCATTTTTGCTTGGCGTGTCTCGTCCTCTTGTTACTGACACTGCATCAGTAGTTGATGGCCTCTGCCTTGGGCTCAGAAGTGCCTGATTCCTAGGTAGAGTTTATGAGTCAACACAAAGAAACACTTAACATGCATGAAAGGGTGCAAGACAAAAATAAATGCCTATGAACTAGCTGACAGACAGACAGAAATTAATTGTGCATTACTTTGATGAACACAAAACTATCATGCGTGTAAATGTTTTCCCTACCCTCTTGAACTCAGGTCAGAGACATAGGGATTGGGTAGTGTCAGGTGGGGTGATGAAGCTGCGGGTGGCTCCCCAGATTCCCTTCTCTCTTGCCTCTGGAATTTAGGGATGAAAGGCTGGACAGCGGGTGATAGTTTGCTCTCCTGAAAACATTAAGTCAAATTATCTTTCATGAGCAGCTTGCTGGAATGCAGGCCCTTAGTATTCACGTCTCTACTGAGTACAGCTGAAGTCATTTGTTCCCAAAATTGTTACAACTTTGATGGTGAGATGACCGAGAAATATATGAATGTTCATTCAGACAGTTTATTCTAGTGACATTAAGTCTCGTTAGGCAGTGATTTGTTAAGTGTTTTATAACGTAGTATAGTATTCATAATCATACTTGTGACAGCTTGGGTGGATGCATGCCTGTTGTTTCTGAGCAACCCAAGCTGTCACAAGTCTTATTATGAAACACTAAACGTAGACGCAGACGAATAAGTTCAGCTCTGACACACTTGCACTTTGCACCCCACGACAACAAACACAAGTTCAGTTAAATGTAGACACAAGTTAGCTGCAGCTAGAAAACACACTAAGCTAGGGACTGGGCTTCAACGTTAGCTGGCACACTTAGCTAACACCACACCACAACATCGTTAGCTTACCTTGTCCATATTCAGGTTTTCGTCGATACACTCAAATCCTCATAACTTGTCACGTCTTCGCTCAGGCTTCCGTGCATTGTCAGGCTACAGTTGTTGTCATTTTTCTACCCCGGCGGTGTTTTTACCTTTACAGAGCTAAAGCTACTTGTCAGGCAGCAGCGTGATTCTACCTAGAGTCTACCTGATCTCTGCGAGAATCTCGCGAGAAGAGGCTCTGTGTTTACATTCTGTGAGCGACGTGCTGCGGAAAAAACGTGACAGCGCCATCCAGTGTCGCGATAGGTTACATGCTTGATTTTACAAGCCAAACGCTGCTGCAGTGAAGGATTATTATACACACACGCACACGCACACGCACACGCACACGCACACGCACACGCACACACACACACACACACACGGGTGTAGGAGCCATTATTATAGACAGGGGGACATGTCCCCCCCCACCTTTTCAAAAGTCAGTTTTGTCACCGGTCCCCCCACACACACACCTTTAGTCTTTATAAATCAACCTTTTTTTGTTTTTGTTTTTTTACATTGCCTGCCTGCCTATCTATATAGCTCAGCATGTTTGCAACGTGCCACTGAAGCTTAAGGTCTTCGGTTTGAGTCAGCAAAATGTGTTTGCTGTTTAAAATGAACAAAGATCATATTGTGATTCCCCCCACTTTTGAAATGTTTCCTATGCCCATGCTCACATAAATGTTAATACTCGATTATTAAAGTATGATAAACATCTATTTACAGAGCTTGATCTGGAAATAGTAAATAATTAATTCACAGAGTTGGATAATGAATTTTTTGTATTCAAAAATGTCTTTCTTTACAAAACCTGTACCTTCATGACAACAAAGCTATTTTAAATCTCAGTTGAAATACTATAATACAAAATATGAGTTCATAAAAAAATACCATGTTATAAATTGATCATAGCTACAGTCCACAAGCATACTAAGATGATTCAGAACAGGTGGCAAAAATAAAAACCCCAGTTTGTACTTCTACATGCAGTCCTACAACTAATACATAGGTTTACATGCATTTGAAAAAGACTATATTCCTTTTTCAGCCGATACAATTATTTCACTTCCATCAGCCCCTCAGCACATCTGATTTTACATTTGAATTATTTTTTCAAATCAATTAGTCCCACATGAGGGTCTAGTGGGTAATCATGTGCAAGGGAGGCCAGAGAGTATGGAGGTTTTCATTTTAACCAAAACCCAGTTGATTTGACTGATTAGATTCCCTTCTCTGGTTAATGAGGTTTTGATTAGAATGAAGACCTAGATTCTCCCGATACCCTCGATGACACATGGTTGTCCGCTATTGTTCTCTGGCAAAGAGCACAAAACACATACAATCTCCCAATTACTTATCAGTGACAAAGTAATATTTCAGTGCTTGCTTCCCAAGCAGATGTAAACATCGATACTTAACATACATATCAATACAATCAGTACAAAAAAACAGAATGTTTTTGTAATCAGTGTCTTTCATGAAAGAAGCCTTGGTTGAGCTTTTTTCACGTTCACGTTGCATTTTCCTTGTTCATTCCTCCTTGAGCCTCCTCGCTGTGTTCAGTAATGTCAGCGGTATGACGAAAGCAGCCGAGCTGAGGATAAAACAGATCTCTGCTCCAGCTATCCAGTAAACTGTGGACAAACACAACTGTTATAGGACGTTACGTAATTGAGGGAAGACCACAGAGCAAAGACATTTCACAGTACAGCTTCCTTACTTTAAAAAAACAACAAATTATAACCCTGCAGAGGAAACGGGCAGTAACTTCGATTTTGGAAAATTAGATTTTGTAATTTTTCTTAGTCAGCATAGAGGATGAAGAATAACCTCTTACTAATGAGTCAACACGTCACATTTTAAAAGGTCCTTATTACAAGTCATTTGGTTTGGCAGAAAAACAATGAAAGCCACTTTCCTCAGATTTACACTGGCGGTTACGGCCTTTTGACTTTTAGAGCAGCTTACTCACCCGACGAGGCCACGATAGGCCCCAACGCTCTGGCCAGGGCCCCTAAGCTGCGCAAGATCCCCATGACTGTGCCTTTCTGATTGGCTGAACCTGGAGGAAGAGAAGTTTGCATAACTACGTAGCTATAGTGTGTCTGTGATGTAAATGGTTGGTTTGTACGTTACTATGTGTCCATGATGAGAATTCACAAGAGGTTTACCGTGGTCAGAAACAAGTGTTGACAGGCATGGAACTACGATTGCTGCAGCTGTAATAAGGGAGAAAAAATATATACTTTTAACACAGAATACTCAAGGATTATCTATCTATCTATCTATCTATCTATCTATCTATTTATAAGTCTGTTTTCCCATTCTGTATTGTAGTTTGGCAAAGTGAGTCTGCGTAAAACGAACAAGACAGTCCATGTCAGGGAGGGTTTCCCCCTGGTCATGTTGTTAAGACATGGGTCTCTTGTTTGAGATGTTTCCTACAGGGTGGTGTATCAGAGTCCTAAATACAGAGACCAAGGCTTTGTCCACTCAGACCCCCTTTACACCTGTCATTAACACGGACAACACAAAAACACATACAAAACACAGGTGTAAACGCACCCAAGACGCACGGATTGTAATCCGATCGCCCAAACCACCTCCGAAGAGATTTAAAAAAAAAAAAAAAAAAATCAGATTTGCCTGTTGTGTCCACACGTGATCTGATTTGCTTTTCAAATGTGTTCTGTTAGCCTAGTCTGTCCACGCACGTCATTTTCAAGTGACCAGATCGCATTTGCATGTTTCGTATTTGTTTGGTAAGTTACTTTTTCTCATTCTCTTCATGAGATTTATCTCAGGTTGCAGCGCGGAACGCATTCCACTCTGAGACGTCGTCAACGAAGGAGAGAGGTGGGATGCACCATGTTGAAAAGATTCCACGTGTTTCTTTGATGTTCAGACTTCAGATTCGAGTTGAATCAGATGTGAATTGTCTGTCTGAGCAAAGCCTTATTCATCCCTGTGGCTATCAATAGGTAAAACTGCTTGATTACTTACTGATTATACTAGTTTGGGTTGTTCATGTTTAATGTTGAGGCTGTACGTCAGATGTGCATACTTTGCATACTCTGTATAACCTGTTTTAAGGTTTGTTATTATAATTATGATGTTGCTATGTGGCGGCATGACCCACCTGTGCATAACTTATCCTTTGATCGTATCAGTGATTATGTTTCTTGACTTATTTATTATTTCTGAGATATGATTGAACCCCATCTGCAAACCAAATTTCCCGTTACAATAAACGTGTCTTACGACGTCTTAGATGTGCTTGCTGTTGTGCCAACTTTATCCATTCAGAAGGAGCAAAGTGGAAAACGGACTTACCAAAAGAGTATAACGCCAAGCCTAGATAGAGCATCTTCAAATTCCACGCAAGCCCAATGAGAACAAATGCTGGAATCAGTGCTATGATTGCCTAAAAAAACAAAACAAGGAATGAACTTCAATCAAGGAACTGTGTACTGCAGACAGTATATCATGTTTGATCAACCTGAGGAACCATTTCATTGTACAAGCAGCGTCATAAAAGGAAGGTACGCCTACCACACGAATCGCTTTGATATGGTGCCCAGGTTGGATTCTTCGAGCATATCCTCCTTGGATGGAAGCCATGATGACACCAATGAAGAAGAACATCTTTCCCTGCTGCATACTGTTGAGACAACAAGAAAATACATTGGGCTTGTAAAACTGACAGTGTTTTTTATATACAGTGAACACACCGTAGCTTACACAAGTGCCCTCGCCGACCCGGGAGCCCATACCTCGTAAACTGGAACCGTTGATGAGTCAGGAAACTCAGCGTGAACTCAAGACCAGAGAACAGGAACAGGTAGGTGAAATAGACCAGGCCTAACACTTTAAGCTTCTGCATTCCTGTCAATGCACAACAAGTAGACCACTGCTTGTTATCAGCATTTACACGTTCACCTATATCATAAAAATGGGTGACAACTGCTTCATGGTGAAATCTGTACTTCACTCACTTTCTTTTGAGGGTGGATCTTTGGCCCTGGTTACGGCCGAGAAATGGAACAAAGCTAACGGGCTCAAGAGGTCCCCCGAGTCCTGGAACCCTGAGGAAACCTAGGATGAAGCAATGACAATAATTAATTAATTAATTAATTAATTTATCAATCAATCAATCAAGAGAGCGGCAGGGTTATAGAGACCACTGTCCATTCAGACAATGTGGGGTCACACCGAGGGATGGGAGGCATCTGCCTTGCTGAAGTGTCCTTGAGCAAGTCATTTAATTATTCTATTAATTAGAGCTATTCTTGTTCTGTAGCTGATCCTGCACTTGGAGGACAAATGAAGATAATTTCCTACAGGGATAATTAAAGGTTTTTAAATAATTTGTTGCTATCCTCATCTTGGCGTCAAAGAGGAGAACGCTCAAGCGAAAACGGTGACTGACTGCGATACATCGGGTGGTAACCAAAGCAAATGCAATTGTTTTCCAACCGTGCCCCCTTATGTACTGTGTTCAAGGTCCTACCCTCAGGATGTTCAGTCTCTAAAAACAGGTACAAGGACTCCTTATCCCCACTGCTTTAGGTTTTCTAAATGTTGTTAGAGGGACGATGATAGCTGTCATGTTGTTTTTAATGTGTACTGTAAAACCAATTTCCCACCGGTACAAATAAAGTTACTTGACCTTGAACGTATATGGTTCAACCTTAAGGAGAGATAAGTCTCCTTAAGTTATTTAGTGCAGGCTGTTGGGGTGTTATCAAATTTGCTAACCTTGTGGTCCTTAGCCAGCGTCTCTGGGAGCAGGAGCCAAATGAAGAGCAGGTCAGCGACGCTGAAGGCCAGAGCCAGCAGGGCCGGAGCCTGATAGAACATATCTCCTTTGGAGTTGACGGCGAAGTAGGCCCCCATCAGTGGTCCCACAGTGAACCCCAGGGAGAAGGCGATGCCAATCATCGCCTGGTCATGACAAAAACACATTTTGTGAAGTTTAGCGGGGTTATCTTTGCATTTTTAGCATTTAGTTGACACTCTTATCCAGACTTATAAGGAGTGCGCCACTCCTTATAATTCCTAGAACACAAACAATAGTAAGAAGTGCAAAGGTCAGAGCCACAGTGTCCTGACAATGAATGTACACATAATATTCCTTTGACCTTAGAATAATCATGTATGAACTGCTACAAACGGAAATAAGAACTGAGAAGAGAGGCCAAACATTTATGGTAGAAATCAGACAAAAACACACAGGTCTACAGATACAGGTCTACACACAGAGCATGCATCTCATCACATAAGCCTTCTTTCCCAGCACGAAGACATCCCGTAAACCAGGGCTATTCAACTGGCGGAAGAATTCTGAGAAAAGGGAAAAAATGAAAAAAAAATAATAAAAAATTTGGTCCGGCTCCTGGCCCCTGGCCCATTGGGTTTCTGACAATGTGGCCCTCTGAACAATGTAGTTGAATAGCCCTGCCGTAAACGGTACGTACCATTCCACGGTTCCTGGCTTTCGGGCAGGGCAAGTCGGCCACGATCGCCGTGCAGAGGCTGACGTTGCCCTTACAGACGCCCCCGATGACTCGGAACAAAAGGAACATGCTGAAGCTCCGGGAAGCGGCCCAGACCGCATAGGAGGCCATCAACCCTAACTGGAAACCGAATGAACCAAATGATTTGTTACACAAGTAGAATAGGGACTGTTCCAGTTTTGACTAGTATAACAACAGGAAGGGATCCACCGTATGATTAGCAAAGTAATTCAATCACAGCAAACAATGCTACCTATTTGCTATCATCACTATCATAAGTATTTAAAATACTAATAGAAGTGTTATAAAATGCTGTGTGATGCACTACCATGTGGAAGAACACTGTGATTTACACTCAGAGGAACTGGAAACCGGTGTACTGAACTGCAGTACAATCAACCGTCTAGAGCACCGTACTCACCGTGGTGAGGATGAGCAGTGGGCGTCTGCCATGACGGTCTGATGCAGCCCCGGTTAAAGGGGATGACAGGAACTGTAGCAGAGAGAAGAGTGATCCGATCAGACCTAAAAAACAGATCAGGGAGCACAGAAATCAAACCCAAGCCTTTTAGCATGAGTCCACATTCTTCGCATTCTTAGAATTCTATGATTCATACATCATCATGCCGTGGGAAATACTCTGTTTCAATGGGCTCTTGAAATTTAGCACAGGAGGTAAAAACCAAGCTAGAATCATGTAGCATCTAGCAAGTAGGAGTCTGCACACCTCCAAAAAGGACACTGTTGTACTTCTTTTCCATAGGAATTCCAACAGCCTCTCTAAACCAGTCCACGATGCCCTGCAGGGATTGATACACAGTGTCCTGCCCAATAAAAGACAAACATCGATGAGCCAAAATCACACAGGACAAACACGAATACCAGCAGTCAGCATGCAGACCTAGAGACAGACAGCTGGTCAAGTCACCAAATTTGTGATTTGGTTATGGTATCTCATGGAAAAGATTATCCACACAAAGGTCCCTTGTTCGAAGAGCGTGCTTCAAATTCCCCAAAATGTCACAATCAAAATGCTAATAATGGTTTTAACCATTATTTATATTGGGATGTGAGCAACATGCTGCTTTATGTTCATAAAGTTACACACATTCACACAGGAAAGCAGACCAGTACAACCACTGCTGGCCACTGAGTGGCTCCACTGGAGCAACTGGGAGTACCTTGCTCAAGGGAACCTTGGGGGAATTTGTTAAAGGAAGGGAGAGAGTTTCCCCGTTGGGTTTTGGATTGATGCAGAAAATAAGCTCTGTGGCTAACAAAGGCGTATGATATTCACACTTTTTCTTCAACAAGGTAATCTTCACAAATAAACACCACTTTTAAGACTTTTGAAGCATAAATGCAATTGTGGGATGGTTTACTAATTTACTGTATTTTATCTTGTAGAACAAAACGTGCCATATCTGTTAAGCTTGCGTTAAACACAGACCTTATTTAATGGTTCTAAGCAAAACTGGATCACGCTATTGTTCCAATGCAACCAAACGGTTGTACAAAATCTCATTTGCTTTTGATGATTATGAGTATAATGAATCTGATTTGAACAGTGCATTATTAGGTACATGTTACTGACGTCATAGCAATAAATAGCACAGTGGACGCTATTCCCTGAGCAAAAGCTAACCTGTGTTTGTCCATAGTGGTCCAGGATGGAAGGCAGGAGAGGCAGAATCAGAGTGAATCCCAGCAGGTCCAGCAGAAGACTGATAAAAACAATGTTGATGACTTTTGACGAGTAGGAGCCCTCAGCCTCTTGAGACTTCTGTTCTGTCGACATCCCTCCCACTTAATACTGTATCTCTGTTCAGGAGTACAAGAAACATTAGAGGACCTGCACTGATTTGAAAACGGCCCAGTGAATTAACAGAATTGCACTAAATGTGCTTACTATATATACATATACCAGTCACAAATGGTGTTACAGTGTTAAGTGCAAAAAATCTATTGAAATATGTAAGGAGACAAGTAAACCACGGTGGCACAATAACTATTGTTGGACAGTACCAAGCCCAACTGGTAGAGCAGGATCTCTACACTGTCAGGATTAGCGTGTCAATTCCCTCTGTACTTTAGTGATCAAAGGACAGACTAATACCGTCGAGGTTGGGGGTTCCCTGTATATCTCAATGGGTACAGCATGACACTGACAAGGTTAGAGGTTCTATTCCCCGCAGAGCTTAATGGGCAAAGCATGAAACCTACACTGTGAGCTAAGGATTAAGACTTTCCATGTTTACATCAATGGTCCTGCAAAGTGCTCTGGGTGAAAGTATCTACCAAATGGCAAGTGTAAACAAATCACACTTAGAAGTAGCTGCAAGCCAGTAAAGTTGAAATACATCATATTTCTCAACACTATTTGCTGTTCTGTCATTACTTACAGTAACCGCCATAAAAGATAAAGTTATCACTCAAGGAAGATACCACTCAAGGAAGGAGGAAATAATTACTGTAAAAATACTCAAACCTAAAGTTTCAGTCTGTCTCTCCTAACTTCACAGCGAATGTTAATTTACAATAATTCATATCATATTGTAAGATTTACAATACGTGGTAATTAGAAACGCGTTCCAAACGGGAATATATTTATGAAACGCATTAGGCGCATCTTCATTCTGAAGCCTATAGTTCCTAAGACTTATGCAGCAATATACAATCAACCCCTTTCGTTATACTGCAGGACATCTCAAACCGCGTATATAGAGGAAAGAAAGATGGCAAGCACAATTTGCTCAGTATACTTACATTAATAACGGAGGTTTGTAAATCCGCGTACACAACTACCGCGCAGATTGAGCACTCATCTAACTCACGCAATTCTCTGAACAGTTCATTTGTTCAGACCAGGAAGCGGTGTCCCGTTTCACATGGATGACAGGAATGTGACGTCTGCGCGTAGAAGAAAAGCCTCCTCCTCAGAGAAACGCCCACCAGGTCGGTCCAGACAGCATTTTAATTATACCAAGTTTTAGTATTTTAAATGTTCCGCGTCCTCTTAGATGCCGTTTATCGTCACTAAACTATTCACTTAAGTCTGGAACTTTCTTTAAACAAAATAAATTAAACAACCTTCCATACAAGACAAGATTTATATACATCTAATTTATGACAAAAAATAATTTCACAAATGTGACAACCTTATGAAGAACGTTTGTGATATAAAACAATTTATTACAAATGATTCCAAATATACAAAAACACCTATAGCTTGTTTGTAAATACAACACACTGGAATTACAGACTTAGTACATGGCAACAAATTCAACTCTATAGACATGTCAGCATGAGTGGAAACAATCATCAAGCAAACAATAAGGTACAGTATATTCTTATGTTCAGTCATTAAAGACAGTATTAGGATATAGAGAAGGGGGAGACAGAAAGAAATAGGGAGAGAAATATATAAAACTTAAAAAGGGTAAAGAGAAAGACCTCAATATCCTACATTCCATGTCGCATAATGTGACGCTCCAGTTCAGTGTCATCGATAAAGTTTCGCCCACAAAGCTTGCAGGCAAAGAGTTTGTCGTCGTTGCTCGATAGGAACACACCTCCGTCATCTCCATCCATGGCAGCGAAGGCACCTGAAGGACATGGGAAAGTTAGGTTGTGCAGAGAGGTTATGTTCCCCGCCAATCAAACCACATGTATTCTCCTATTGGTCTACCCTCTCTTTCATATGGTGTGAATAAAGAAAAAAATAATAAAGTTTAGAGATGCTAAATGGGAATGGTTCACCCACTCTCCCTAAAACTAGGTCAAAACCTAGTATATGTCTGGACCATGTATGGTCAATGTGTGAAATTGTGGCCAAAAGCCTTGTCGCTAGAGGGCTTTTAATTTGAAAAGGATACATCGGCCAATGGGGTAACTTTATCACTCAGTCAGTGAGTCAGTCAGTGAATGACTCAGTGGCGGACAGACATTTGTGTTTATAGGGCTGGCCCTGCTGTTGCGGTCCAGCCAAAAAGGAATAGTAGCGGGTCATCTAATTACAGATTGACTAGAATATATATATTTATTGTAATGAATGTACATTTTGTAATGAATTAGCAATGGTATGTATGTAGGTGTGCCTTGGTGTTTGTGTACTTCTGGTTCCTCTTGATGACTTCATTGTGGTTAAAAAAAAACCCAAAACTTGTGTGTAATCCTTTTTCCATTCATTTATTTTAAACACTTACTATGCTGTCAATTTAGTTTCTTACCGTTGGGCAAAAATGGGCTGTCAGCTTCCTTTGTCTGCTCTACTCCTTCATGTTTCCTTATCGTACATTGATTTGTATTTTCTTCATCGATCTTCTCATCTCCTTTTACTTGCTCCTGTTCATTGCTGCCCTCAAGAGAATCACTCCATTCCTCTTCTTTGTGCATCGCTGTCTGGGAACCTTGACTCTGCATTTCCTCTTTGAGATATTCATTCTCAAGTACTGGCATCTCCCTGTACAGGTCCGCAAGCTCTCGAGTGCTCTTCTGTCCGTGCGCTCGATTTCCCTCACAGCTCGTGAACGAAACGTCCGAGCCATCTTTGCCCCCTCGGTTCTTGTGACATGGCACAGCTAGGAGGCGCCCTTCAACAGCGGAACAGTCTCGAGCGCCTATGACTTTTACCAGCGTGTGATTCTGCCTTTCTACATCTCGCATTACAAGCCGTTTACGGGCCTCTTGCAGGTCATGGGACAAGGCAAAGCTTCCTCCTTCGTCCAGCTCCAGGATCTCGTGTAGTAGGTTGTCTTCCAGTTGCTCGACCACTTTTGCATCCTGAACTGACTTCTTATGCAGCTCACTAGCTTCAGTCGTATTACTATTTTCGGTTAAGCTCGCCTGCACTGTCTCCTGCCCTTGTGTGGAGTGATTTCGTTTTACATCTTCCTTGCTCCCTCTTAGTTCGTGTTGGGCTCGGTTCTCATCAAGGTCCATCGCCTGCTTTACTCTACCCTCCTCAGAGATCATTTTATCTCTGTCCCCTTCATCAACGTTTGGCTCAATGTTTCTTTCCATCTCGCGTCCAACTGTGTTGTCTGCTGTGAACACGTCGTCTTCTGCTTGATCCTCTTGGTTCTCCATGTCCGCCAATGCTACTGCAGTACCGTTGACCTCGGTTTCTGCGTTCTCCTCCTCATTGTCCTGCCCTTGGTTCAGACGATGTTCCTCGTTCTGTTCTGGAATGTTCTTGCTGAGGTCATTTTCAGTTAGGCTCTCTTCTTGATCCTGATGTAGAACTTCATTCTGCTTTACATGCTCCTCGCTGTTTGGATCCTGCCTCTCCTGGTTCTCGTGTGTGACATTGCTGGGTTCCAACTTGATCTCGACCTCCCCTTCCTGCTGGATTTCAGTTTCCATATCTTCATCTTCGTCAGTTCCTTGCTGTGAGGGAGACCTTTCTTCCTCTTCCTCAGACACCTTGCCAACTCTAGCCCCCATCTGATTCAGGTTGACCTGTCCCACCAGCTCGTGATTCCTTATGACCTATGGAAATGAAAAACAAAAAATCAAGTTACAATCTTTAAACGAGAGCTTCACAGGGGGATCCGAACGGAGGAACCCCACCAGAAAAATATCCCAAGACTTTTTTGAAGAACTCTCATAAGTCAGAGGTTTGTGGAAGTACTGTCAAATTTGGGAGCCCTTTATGAAGGGGGGTCCCTTAAGGAAAACCCTCTGAATAACCCCAATATCTTCCTCTGAGTATATTCACATCAGCTACTGTAGAACAAGGACAAAGCTTTACCATTCGTACAGCTCCCTTTAACTGTAAATCCCTGCAGTTCTAAGGTGAATAAGCATTCTTTTGGAAAGGTATTCCTGCAACGCACTGGGGGCAGGACTGCCATATCGTCACCTGATGTTTATCACACAGATGTGCCTCCAGCTCGCTGAGCTGTGCGCAGTCAAAGTAACACAGTCGGCACTTGTAAGGTTTGATGTCGTCGTGCTTCTGTATGTGCAAGCGCAGGTTCTCGTCGCTGGCGCTCGTGAAAGTGCACCTGTGGCAGCGGAAGACAATGCCCTGTAGGTAGCGCGACAGCTTGGGTCGGTGCACCTCTATCGGTACCATGCGTTCCTCTGAAAGACAAGACAAATCGACAACCGCACAGGCAGGTGATGCAGACGTAAAAGACACAATAGTACCATGAGGGTGTAAAGGTCACGTGTAACTTTTGTATTTCTAATTTTGAAAAAACGTTTGATGGCCTGATGAAAACTGTTTTTCCAACTGTTTCAATGTTTTCAGTTGAAGTCAACACAAGCACCCTCTAGAGAGGGTACAAAATATTACATATTTCACCTTTAATGTGGAATGAATCAAAGACAGATTGAATTTTGGGTGGTAACCTACCACGATGAAGGATGATATGATCGATCATGTTGTTTTTGTTCTTGGTCTGGTAAAGGCAGAACGGGCAGCGCAGGTCTTTCTGATGGGTAGGTTCTGATGGGCAGTTAGAATGACCCGTCTCTTGGTGCAATTCCATTGTTTTCCTAATAAAAGGTGTGGGAGACGAGGACTATGACTTGGGTTATGTACAACAAGAATTTGAGACACTCATATGCTTGGTTTGGCCTGTCCTGTCCACTTGTAGACCTATTCATTGGTAATATTTTCCCATGGCGATAGCACCATGGTCATCAAAAGACGGGTGGGGTCAGTCAGAAAAAGCAGAATGGACTAGACAGAGGAAAGCCCTTGCTGTGCTAGGTTACACGATATTACGAGAGAAAGGTATGAACAGAAAATCACAACATATGTTGGACGTGATCCTTATGTTATGAAGACATCTGCCCTCTAGTGACAAGGCTTTTGGCCACAATTTCGCACATCTAGGGGTGGGCGATACCACAAATTTAGGTTTTGATCCAATAAGAGGAGCAGTCTTACAGCGCACTTTGATTATATTTTGCTTTTGAAGATTGATGCATGCTTCTCCAACTTTTATATTTTTCTTGGTATTGCTTTCTTGGCCTGGTCCTTGTCATCTGGCAATACCTGGTTGAATGAATTCAAAAACTCAACTGGTAGAGCTGTGCACGAAAACTGACAGGGTTAGGGATTTTAGGAGGCCACTAAATGCTAGTAAAATGTAAGTACTTGTGGAACTCTACAGTGCTTTGGACAGAGATTTAACCAAATACCATATACACCGTATATATTAGCAACTCTTAAATGCAACTTTGATGATTGAACGGGTTGGCACAAGTAAATTTGTGGTGCCCTGAATTATGATGGGGTCTTCCAAAACATGTTGGTGACATGTTGACTGTGTGTATCACAAGTATTCATTTTCACATTCTTTGAGCAATATTTGTACTTGTTTTTAAACAGAAAAATACATAATAATAAATAAATAAAGTGAATAAATAAAGTGTTCACTCAGATCACGCAAGCAGCTGTAGCTTACCTCAAACCGGTGAAAAAGCAACAGTCCTTGCATCTGAGCAGCTTCTTGCCGTGGCGGTTGAAGTAGTGCCGTCGTACACTAGACAGGTGTTCGGTGGAGAAGTTGCAGTACTCGCATTGAAGCAGACTGTCTTCGGAGGGCTTGGTCTCACAAAGGACACTTGGATCTGAGGCCTGCGCCACCCGTCTGTAGTGATTTAACTGTTGCTGTACGGCCAGGGGCTCAAAGTAAAAGGGTTCTGTCAGGGGAAACACAGTCCTCTTATTAAAGCGGGTTTATGCTTCTGCGGAATCCGCAGAGTTTGCGGGATGTGCGACACTTATATCTTGATAAAAGCACAGAGGAATTTTACAATGTCACTGTGTCTGTCCTTGATTGACCAGTGCCAGTATCTTGATAAAAGCACAGAGGAATTTTACAATGTCACTGTGTCTGTCCTTGATTGACCAGTGCCAGTATCCGACAGAGAATGGCTACTTATGCCTTAGAAATATACTTGTTGTTTAAAGTTCACTACAGGAAGTGAACTATACGAGTGACATTTGGCAGAAATCTCGCCTCACTTCACCAGTCAACCAATCGTCATCTCTACGAAATGTGTGACCTTCTGGTCCTGAACTATGTGGCTTTAATTTCTTGAGGAGGTGCGCGACATCTCCTCTGCAACCTGGTTGACCTGGTCTGCAACCTCGAAACAGGTTGTGAACTCGGCGGAAGCATGAAACAGCCTTTGGACCACATTCTTAGCAAATACTGTACTCTTTGTGTGAAAAGACGTCTATTGCTTTGTTCCATTTGTTCCATTTAACAGTTTGTGTATTAAACAGAAGAGGTAAAACTTGCTTTTAATCGTTCCAGATTCATGAGGTTCAGTCGAGCAGTCGCTTTCCTGGAGGTCTACTGACAAAGGGGGATCCTTGTCTTCCCTCAGGGTGGTCTTCTTATCTTGGTCGGCAGTCTCAGCAAAACACTCAGCGATATCTGGGCATTCAGCTGCAGAGCAGAGGATACAAATACAAGATTCTAGACTCTTGTTTTGCCACAACTGAATTGATGTGTAATTGGAGCAGAAAATTCACTTTTTGGTCTGCATGCCACAGCGGCTTGTAATTTCTAAAATTCAGGGACTAGACAACATAAGGTTGAGGGCCTTTATTATACTTCATTTAATAGTTATATTTTGAGAAGCTCCAACAAAGGTTACCACACTAATTTAATATATAAACAGTTAAAGGAGTGAGCATTTGTAGTAACATGATGCGTTTATACTGTTGCCATTTATTGAAATGCCATATATTGGTATGTAATAAAAGGTTTGCTCACCACTGTGCTTTTTCATTAAATGGCTCCTCAACAGACCCATGATAGCGGTGCGATAAGAGCAGATCCCACAACGGAAAGGTTTGGAAGTCCCAGAACTATAGCTGGTGTATTTGTCTAAGCTGTTAAGACAATGGCAGAACTTAAATCAAGTAATGGTTATAATCAGATATAATCAAATATATCATTTTAATAACCAAAGGCATATTGAATGTAATGTACACAATGGACATAGTGCATTCTGCACTTTGAAACATTAATGTTGAGTAAAGAAAGAATATTATTGTAAGAATATCGTTACCGTTTTTCCATTTTGTCTTAAAGCTACTATATGTAGTTTATAGCGGCCTCTAGAGTTTGTTAGTGGTATTTATCAACTGTCGCAAAGCCAAACCAACGTGCGATTGTTTACATTCACGACTGAGTGCGGTTTGATTTATAAATGTTGTAAATTTCTCCCAAGGGACAGTAAAAATACAAATTCAACATAATATATTAATGCATACTGTATATGATATAAACTCTTACATCTCTTTTGATGAGGTGGATCGAGCTTCCAGAGCAGCCATGGTCGCGTGGCTGTGTTCGTGCACACGCAAACCTGTCAGCGACATAAAGGTCCGACCACACTGTTTGCAAGTATGACCCTTAGCTCCTGCAGACTCCATCTCAGGTTCCTCCCTCTTGGGGGTTTTGGAAGGCGAGGTTGGAGGACTTGCAGCCAGAATAAATGTCTCTACTTTAGTCACATTCCACCTAGCCAGTTCGTGTACAGTCTGCAACTCTGGTAGTTCCACTTGCCTTTGGAGCTGAAGATGAAAATGCAAGAGTCAGATCATTTTAAATGTTTCCCATTTTCCCTATACCTACCTACTGAACATCAAATTTAAGGACTTTTTAAATGACTTTCAATACCCAATTCCCAAAAATTCAAGGACTCAATACAACCTGTTTTACGACATGAATTAGGGTTTACCATCATAAACACTATAGAATTAAGTAGAAGTAGAAAGCCTAGAGTCGAACCATGAGCAAGGGAGGTCGGTAACATTAGATATGGGTGACATCCGGATCAAACTAAAATTGAACCACATAGACCTAGGCCTATTCCATTATTCCACATAGGTGATTTCTACTTTTGCACAAGCACCTTAAATGACTCATGTCCATTTTCAAAAACTATCAAGGCCTCATTTTCATTTAAGGATTTTTAAGGCCAGTGGCCCTGAAAAGAGTGTGGTGTTGGTGGTGATGAATGGCCACTTACTTTGACAGGCTTGGTCTCTGCCGGTTTCTCACTGACCAATGGTGTGTTCATCTTTACAGCGTTTGCCTTCTCTCCGTACAGCTCTCTGTGATGATCCAGATGACTACAGAGCTTCATAGTACTCTTGATTTTAACGTTGCAGTGGCCACATTGGTAACCCTCCGAGCCACTTCCCGAGGTGCTCGAAAGCACGGTAAAGTCCACTCTGATATCTGACCTGTGAAAACGGGTGTAGTGGACACTAAGCCGCTGAGATGAGTTAAATGACGACTTGCACTTCTTGCATTGAACTGATGGACTCCTCTCAGATTCAACTTTGGGCAGGTTGCCAACCTTATTGTCTTCGCATTTGGTAGACTGCTGTTGCTTGCATACTGGAACAAAGTGTTTCTTAAACACAGCACGTCCATGAGTTTTCCTGTAGTGGGACGCGAGGTGCTTATGAATCGAAGTTGAATAAGGACATAGACGACACTTGCGGACTAAGCTTTTGTTTTCTGTTGCAGGTGTGTTGGACTGACACGTCTCTGAAGTGTTTTCCGGATGCTGAGTTTCATGGTCTAGTAACGCTGGTTTTGACGTCTTGTCAATCTGCGCGTCTACTGGTACAACGTATGCGAGGGAGCCAGGCTTTGCATGCTTCCGTTTATAATGCTGCGAAAGATACTTTTGCATGTAAGACGAATAAGAACACATGGAGCACTTGTACACACCATCCTCATTGACTTCAGTTACCTTACTGTTGTGGATGTGCAAATGGCGACTCAGGCCACCTTTGCTGTTACAGACGTATTTGCAGATAGGGCATGTTGTCCCAGCGGTTTTGTTTTTGGAAAAGGCAGCCTGCAACACTGTACTCTGAGCACTCTGGTACTTAAACATGAGTTGTTTTTTAATTACCGTTGAATGTTTAGGAATTGGTTTGAGCACGTTTGACACAGCTTGATTATGGTCCTGCTCATAGTGGCTTTTCAATTTCTTCAACGAAGCACGGATTAACGGACAGATTTTACACATGTACCCGCCATATCTTAACCTATCATTAGGGCCTTTCTTTTTGACACACTCGTTCGTGTTGGGCAACTGTGCCTCGTCCGTTTTAAGTTTCTCTGCCCTGGCTACGAAAATGGGATGTCTCATTTGGCAGTGGGTGAGAACTCCATGAGGGCTTGTATTCACATACGTACACCGTGGACACTTATAGACGCACACACGCGGTGCATGTTTACCTGCAGGGAGTTTGACTTCCTGGAGAGTATCTGGATTTTGAATGTATTCTGGGTGTTTCATTCCATAGTGAATATCGAGACCACGTTGGGTATTAAACACTGCAACACATAAATGGCACTTGTATGATTTGGAGGCGGTTGCTTGATGAGGTGAAAGACGAGGAAGCGTTTCATGCTCAAGAGGCACCTGGCAAGAGTCTAACGACTCATTCCCCAATTCATGGTGGGCTTCTGCATCTCGTGCCTGCCTATTTACAATCAGCGCCTTTCTACTGATGACCGAGCCATCTTCCTTCACAGACCAAGGATGAACAGCACGGTAGTGGCTTGTGATACTTTGCAGCGAGCTACCTTTGAATGAACAAGCCCGGCAAGGATAGGTCCTGGTTTCAATGTTTCCAGATGCCTGAGATGGGGACGTCTTGGGACAGTCGTCGGTGTCACTGGTGTTCTTTAATCGAGGTTTTTTCTTTTTCGAGGCTGAAGCCTTGGGGCCAACATATAACTGGGCAGTTATGTGCTCAAGGCTAATTCCACGTGATGTATGTACTTCCTGGCAATGCTGATGGAGTCCCACTGCTTCTTTGTGGGAAAAAACACACCACTCACAGTGATAACCTTCCTGTAAAATTCCAGTATCAAATGCCAATCGCAAAACATCTTGGGCTGTGTGACCCGTCTTGTGGATTGTACGTAGATGCTTTTTCAAAAGATATACATGTGGAGTTGCATATATGCATTTGTAGCATTTAAGTGACCTGATTTTGGCAGCTATTTTGAAGGATGGTGGCGTTTTACCAGCCATTTTTGAGGATGGTGGCGTTTTTCCAGCCATTTTTGAGGATGGTGACAAAACAGACATGGAGTTTCCAGGGTGACTTATTTGTGCCTTTTCAGTCCCACTTTGCTCAAGGGATGTGTGCTTGACTGCAGTTGTCTTCAGATGTGATTTCTGAGTTTGTTCGTGAACCATAGCAGAATATTCCACAATTCTGTTGGTGTGAATCATAAGTCCAGGATGTCTAACGCGTTGATGCTTAATAATGCTAGCTAAAGACCTCTGTCCAAAGTTGCATAGAGGACAGAATAATTTGTCCTCATCACCTTCATACAAAAGGGGAAGAGGCAGACCATGAGAAGAAAAGTGTGATGTTTGAGATTGTGATTTCTTGGATCGTTTAATTGATTTTCTAATTATTTCAGTATAGTTGAAAACCGTGGCAGCTGTTGTGTTAAGGTCACGGTGCTTTTTGCTTTGATGCATCAATACTCCTTGGGGTGTTGGGTGTCCGAAGTTGCACCTCTGGCAGTAAAACAACTTCTCTGCCATCAAAAAAGCATTAGAACCAGATGCTTGTGCGTCTGCTGCTGCACTCCGTTTATGTTTAAGTTTGCGCATTTCGCAATCTGCTTCCACGTGTTTGTCAGCATTAGAATCACAGGAAGGAGAATTTCCCGAGGCTTGAACTTCACTCTGAGCTTCCCGTTTCAGCATCTCGGCCGTATACCTGATGACATCGAGACTCGTGGCATGAGTCCCATGTTTTGCACCTTGATGACCTAAAATACCTTTGACAGTGATATGGGAATAATCACAATACTTGCAAAAAAACCATTCATTTGGTGGTTTAGCAGAAATGGTGTTGTTAATTTTGGTGGATAATTTCTTATTACGTTGAGTAGGAGAGAATTTTACAGCAGAGATCTTCGCTTTACTTTGGACTTCTTCAGGGGGGACATTTATTTCCCCAGCACGATTCTTCAGAGGAAAAGTTTCAGAAGAAAAGTCTTCTGCTCGGCCATAAGCATTAGAGCAAGGCACCTGTGTGTCTGCAGCGGTGTCATCTTTATGTTGAAGTTTGCGCTTTTTGCAATCTGCTCCAACTTGTTTATCAGCATTAGAATCGCAGGAAGGAGAATTTTCTGAGGCTTGACCTTCTCGTTTCAGCAGCTCGGCAGTATACGTGGTGATTTCATCAATCGTTACAGACTGCCCGTGTTTTTGCCCTTGATGATCTAAAATACCTTCACTACTGGTATTGGAATAATCACAAAATTGGCAGTAAAACCATTCATTTGGTGGTTTAGGGGAAATGCTGTTGTCAATTTTGCTGGATAATTTGTCATTACATCGAGCTAATTTTAGAGCAGACACCTTTGCTTTACTTTGTTCTACTGCAGTGTGCAACACTGATTTTTCTCTTATTTTCTCTGAAGAATTTAAGTTATTTTGGTGGAAAACAGGTGATTTCTTGATTAATGTATCCGTGTTGAGATACTCTCTGTTTTCAGGTGACACCGGCGATTTAATATCTGATGCAACAAAGGCTGCTTGTTTGATTTTATCAATTGTCACTCCTGCTTCTGGGTGGCTTTTTTGGTAGTGGACTAGCATAGCAACCACTGACCTACTACAAAACAAACAGTTCTTGCACTGATATGATTCCATATTCCCTTTTGAGGTGAGACTTTGTTGTGAGGGTTTAGTTTCCATTTCCTTGTTTGATGTAGGGGCACTCTTCAGAGAAACCCCATCAGAACTACAATTAGGTGTTTCTTCACACGTATCAAGTTGAGGTGACTCCTCGTGGCGTTTGTTTGCAGAATACCTATAGTCATCTGGGTCCTGAATATACTCAGAGTTACACCTGTTGTCGGGGTGGACTTTCTGATAATGGCAACGCATACTGTGGATGTTCACATTAGTGTAATCACAGTGTTTACAACGGTACGTCTGTAAGCTACCTGGGTCCCCGTTTACTGAATGAGGTTTTCCATCCAATCCAGCTCCCAAAACATTGCTCTCTTCTTCGTCTTCGCTAAACTCGAGCATTAAACTAGAGCTTTTTGAGAACTTTGATTTGATTGCTGTACTTTCCAAGAGTGAAGTCTTCACTAGATTGCCCTTACGTTTTCTAGTAGGGCAGCTTTCTAAGCTGCCATCAGGTGCCCGCTTGCCAGCTTTGGATGGGAATGATAGTTTTAATGTGTCACACATTTCAAACTTAGGTAATGATGGGTCATCTAGTAACGTTTGCGTAGTATAATATGAGACATGTGAAAGATCATGCTGGGAAGTTGCAGTGAGTTTTAAAACACCATCATTGTTTGGGTTGGCGCTTGTATGGCATTCCTGCAAAACAAGTGTTTCTTTGGCCATATTTGGAAGTCCTGGTTGGTCAGGTGACTTCATCTGCATTTCCGGAGATTTCACATTTGAAACAGGTAATTTTGTCAAGTACTTAGTGATGTTTCCATATGGTTTTGTGTAGGTTTTCAAGTCCCTTGACGAATTAGAAACACACTTGGTTTCTGAGGTAAAGTTAACAGGAGCGGAAATCACTTTAGCCCCTGCCGCTTGCTTATGCTGAAGTGTTTTTTTCGCATTGTTTCTCCTGTTTGTCTCATTTGAAGTGACAATTATTTTGGGTTCCGTGCTTTCGGTACTGGCAAGTATTCCCAAGTACTTTTTGTGTTCGTCCTCCAAAGCATCACTGTAGATGTCAGAGTTGATGTTTGATGCTGTGTTAATCCCAACACCTCTGAGAGCCGCGTCCACATCGAGGCCATGAACCTTGCCAAGGTGTTCCAAGAGGGTGAGCTTGGACTTGAAGATGAGGACACAGTGACTACACTGGAACGACTGGGTTGGAGGCTGTTGAGGAGCAACTTGATTGTAGGCCATGTTTCCAGAGGTAGACAGGTGCCTTTGAATCTGAGGACAATAAGAAAAAAAGACCCACATACCCAAAACTAAGTAACAGATTATTAAAATTACACTTCAATATTGGCAGAGCACTGAAACATTTACCAACCATAAGCAATGTCAGAAAATGAATTATTGTTATGTTAATCATCATCATCATCATACCGTGTTGCATCTTCACAGAATCTACAGATCCAGGGCCTTAGTGATAAAGTCACAGATTTGGCACTTAAGGCTTGAATAAAAAGCAGTAACAGTATGCTACTGTAGT
The DNA here is from genome assembly GCA_900302305.1 of Polymixia japonica. Taxonomy (NCBI): domain Eukaryota; kingdom Metazoa; phylum Chordata; class Actinopteri; order Polymixiiformes; family Polymixiidae; genus Polymixia; species Polymixia japonica. The sequence continues at coordinate 41,709 of OMKK01090514.1, forward strand.
TGTTTCATTAACGACACAACAGCAGAAAACAGAGTTTCCGATCTTGCTTGCTATCCAGACATCCCAACTCTCCCGGAAGAAGAGGAACAAAAACCTTCCGGAAATGATCACTATCCGACGAACTCTGAATGTTATAGAATGTCAGAATTTCTTAAACGCGCACTGAAATGGGCATGAAATGTACGCAAAATGACAGCTAATCACCCTCCAGTCGCCAACAATCTGTACAGCTAAGCCGACACCTCCCGTCGGTCTCCCGGAAATCCATGCTAGCAACTTGGGATGTTTGGCTGGGATCTATTTTCAAGTTAGGGCACCACATGTGTTTTGAAGTCATACAAAACAGATCATTGGGTTTTCAGTTAATAAACATGATATCAATCCATCAATTCTGATATGCTTAGATCGCTCTTTGCCACTTCCACAGAGCTCGCCATGTTTCTAGTAGCCCAGAATGGACAAACCAAACACTGGCTCTAGAGAGGGCCTTTCGCGTTTTTACGTTGAAGTGACAGCTTGAATTTGGTATTTATATGTAAGCTATGACCGATAATTTTACAGACTAAGTAACTAAATACAATTCCTAAATCTATCATCAACCTCATCACTTGACATATTATGGCTACTCTGTGCGGTTGTAGACGATGAAATGATCACCTGAAGGCCATCGTAGGTTCTCCTATATGCTTGGAAAGGGAGGGAGATATAAAACATGCCGGTAACCTGGGCATACAAAAGAACCGCTAAGTAAATATATTGGCTGTGCTCACTGCATGCTGATTGGCCGAGTGGTGCCTTACGTCCTGCGTTACACAGTGTTGTGTGCCTGATGCACATTTTCGCTGGCTTGCATTGGGTCGCTGCGATTTGCTGTGTGGCCCACTCACCGCTGGCTAATTTGCGAGCCGTTGGGACCAGAATAGTAATTAATTTATAAACCAATATCCATTGGCTTTTTGAATTCCACATAAATTATGAAACAAAGTTTTAAAAATAAGCTAAAAATAAAAGATAGGCCAAGTTAGCTAGCTAAACTAAGCTAGCTGCACCCGCTCAAGACATGACGTATGACACCCCCGCCCCCCTGTGATGCCTCCCCTAAAACAACCAATCACAGCACAGTATATCATAGGAGCCAATGACACTCCTTAATGTCCCAGTCATGGGAGCCAATGACACTCCTTAATGTCTCAGTCATGGGACTGTTCCATGCCTCAAGGGAGGGGAGGGGTATTCAGTTGGTCGCAATCTGCAACCTCACCGCTAGATGCCGCTAAATGCCACACACACACACACACTGGTGTAATTTAACTTCTTACGATACTTTAAAGAATTGCACTTAAGAACCATCGTATTACTTCTCAAACACTTTTCTTAAGAAGGTGTTTTTCTTAAGAATAGTTTTATGAATCTGGCCCAGGACTCAGGAGCGATTGAGGCAAACACCAGTACGTCGTTAGAAGGTCAACAGAGAAACTTCTGTCCTTTTCCTTGCGATCCAACATGCAGTCAAGTCAGCTTTTAGTAATAGTGAGGGACAAAAAAGAGGGAGAAAACGACAGAAGAAAGAAGACAGCAAAACCACCCACTTGGTGGTTTAGTGGAAAATGTGTCGTGAACTCTAGTGGATCATTTCTAACGACGAAAAATAGTGAGAAAAAAGTGAGAAAAAGGTGGAAGAAAGTGAAACACATGCACATACCCACATTCCCCCCCAAACTCAGACTGGGACTGTATCACTCAACATTGAGAGAGAAACTAGGCAATGCAAACTTGCTGCATGTCTAAATGCGCAGACTGTATACTCACTCATGCAGCCAAGACCCCGAAAGTCTTATGCAATGTTTTGGAAGACCTGTCCTGTAACGGCGAAGAGCCTGGATCCACGCAAGTTCGCCATTTTTCCCGCGATTACCGTTCTTTCGTACTGTCTTCGTACTGAACCTTTCCTGTGGAGGTTCCTTGTGGTTCTTCTTCTTCTTCTTCTTGCTTTACGGCGGTTGGGATCCAGCGTATTGGTGCACTACCGCCACCTTCTGCTCCAAACTCACTCACTCACTCACTCACTCTCTCTCTCTCTCTCTCTCTCTCTCTCTCTCTCTCTCTCTC
>OMKK01090516.1:0-10734 GCA_900302305.1 Polymixia japonica
TTCCTTATCCTCTTTGCTGATGGCAGGACATCCATAGGAAGCGCCAGGAGAAGGACTTGTCTGAGCTGCAGTCTCTCATCGAGGCTCACTTCATTCAGAGGAAGAAAGAGGAGGAGGAGCTTATTGCCCTCGTCAACAGAATTGTGAGTGATAATCATAGTGAGATAACTGCACTTGCGTTTTGTGCAAAACCATGACAATAAATAACAGACTATGTGTGTGTGTGTGTGTGTGTGTGTGCGCTCGCAGGAGAAACGTCGCGCTGAGAGAGCAGAGCAGCAGAGAATCCGGGCAGAGAGAGAAAAGGAGCGACAGGCCAGACTTGCTGTATGTTCTCATAGTGTATCATCATGCATCATTCACACGGCATCACCTACATATAACGAACAGCATAACACGAATGCAGTATATCTCCTAAATTCTTCTTCTCTGTCGGAGTACAGGAGGAGAAGGAGAGGAAGGAACAGGAGGAACAGCGTAAGAAGCATGATGAGGATGCCAAGAAGAAGAAGGCCCTGACAAACATGACCCACCAGTATGGTGGGATTCAACAAAAGGTCATTCAACAACCTAACGGCCTACAGCTTTTAACTGTGATAAAGTAAAAATCAATAACCAATATTCACTTTTTACTTACTATTTCAAATGAACTTTGTTTGTCTTTTGACACTTGACTATCACAGAACGAGACCAGAAAGGGAGCTAAGAAACAAACAGAGAGGGAGAAGAAGAAGAAGATCCTGGCTGAGCGCAGGAAACCCCTTAATATCGATCATCTAAACGAGGATAAACTCAAGTATGACAGAGTTGTTACATTCACTTTCAGCTGTGCCATGTCTCGCCAAAGATCTCATCCTACATCATAATGAACAGACTTGGCTTATGGTAGAACATACATTAACATAAGTAGAGGATTGTGATATTACTTTTGTAGCATGATTTAGGTAAAACTATTTAAAATATGGCATTTGATTGGTTGTGCTCAGGGAGAAGGCCGGTGAGCTGTGGCAGTGGATGATGGAGCTGGAGGCTGAGAAGTTTGACCTTTCTGAGAAACTCAAAAGACAAAAGTATGACGTAAGTCATCAAGCCCACAAGCAAAGAGAAACAATCACTTTCATGAATTATACAGTAATCATCTCTTCCAAAACAATAAAAGGAATATATTCTTGAATCGCAAGGCAAATCAATGATCATCTGCAAGAGAACAAGATCTTTGAAATCATTTACGTTTCACAAAAACATGCTAATATTGCCTCAAGTGAATCACAGAGGTCAGTTATGGAGTCGTAAACATGTGGCTTGCTTTGATATATCATTCTCCAGTCTAAAAAAAGTGATCAACAGAGGTCTCTGTTGTCATTAAGGTTCCTCCCCAAATTATGTCTAGTCTCATCTGTGTTGTAGTCTCATCTCAGATGAATTCCTTGTCTCAGGTATAGTCTCGCTTGCTATTGGTTGACATCATGTAGGGTCAAGGGCCAAGTTGGTCTTCTAAAGTCAAAGGTGAGTCACAAGTGATGTTTGGTCAACAGAGGGTCTTCCGGCTACTAGCCTCCTGTTGGTGGGTTTCCTCAGGTTTTTTTTAAAGTTTTCTATGACTAAAGAAGTTCTTTAAAATGCCAGGCTTATGTGTGTCCTTACAGATTAACCAGCTTCTTGCTCGGGTCCAGGACCACCAGAGGTAAGTAAAATAGGGAACTCTTGGGTAATTCTACCCTCTTTTCCCAAAGAGAATGGATCTTTGGCTCATCTTAACTGGATTCATCATCTGAAAAACTTTTGCCCAAATCCATCCTTTAATCCCTTTTGAGTAACATGGTTCTTTATCAGGTATGTTTTGGAGTCTTAAAAGGAAGATAAGTTTTAGTTTTTCCTCTATTTGTAACCAGGCTATGGATTACATCTTGTCATCGCCACCTCCTTTTTCCTACGTTACAACTTCAGATCTCACCAAGGCATGGTTGTGGTCATGAATAAATCTGAGAGTATAGAGGGTCCAATCTTTTATTTGAACACATTCTGCAAATGCTAAAACAGATACTCCGTCAAACCAACCCATAGCAACAACTGTCGTCGAGGCGTAACGTTTTCCAACCATCTCCACTGTTGGCATTACATCTTTGTCGCACTACAACTGTTTGTGTATGTGTGCGTGTGCGTGTGCGTGTGTGTATGTTTGCATTGTACGTTGCATCTAACCAACTTTGCATGGTAACATACTGTATTGCATTATCGAGGGAGAGGAGGCAGAAAAGTAAGTGGTCACAATACAAATTTCATTATGGTCTGAAATTGCAGCAGAATAGATATTACTGAAAATGTGCCCTTCAACAGACATTGCTTTAAATATTTCGATGATTGTGGAAAGTTTAATCAACATCTGTAAACAAGAAACTAGTCTCCAATTTAATATTCTGTAGCGTCTAGTCTGTAATGCCATTGGGAGACAAATCCTGGAGGTGCTCCTCTGACCATGAATTAAAGCCCAACTATGTATATTAATACAATTTTGGTTTTAGGTAAAACCAACATTTATTTTATTTCATAACAGTGGCAACAATTCTGAACTAGAAAAAATGCCTGAATCTCCAGAATATCATCCTGTGTACAGTCAATATTATAGTATGAAAGTCAGTTTCCCATTTTCACAGGTAAAGCCCAAAACTTTGCCTCTTAATGACATCACAGATTTGAGTATGGGTGCTTTAATTTCAAACATATGGGAATAACAATGATAGTGGTTTGGGGTGGATTTTCTGTTTTACCATCAATACAGGACAGAAATAAATAAAACCCTGTTCACCAATTTGCACTGACAGATTGACAAAAGAAACCTTTTACACACATTTACAACTCGCCCATATGTGAATTAAGTGCTACACTTGAGTGACCTCCATTGGTGACTGACAGTTGGGCTTGGCAGCATCTGATTACATTAACCATTTCTTGCACCGTTTCAGTGCCAAAGGTCGTGGCAAGGGCAAAATGGGCGGCCGGCTGAGGTAAAGAAGCCACCAGACAGGGACGGGGCAAACCATGACTCCAGCGATTGGCCCATGTCTGTTGTGTGCATGTGTACTCGTTTTTTCTGTTGTGTAGTGCTACATGTCAAATATCAATGTTATCAAGTCAATAAATCAGTTATTACATTCAATACGTTTGTTTGTTTCAATTGCAATGCGATTTTGTCTTACACATTGTACAGTTACATACAAAAGCTCTGGCTTCACATCAAACATAATTATTCAGTAACATATTTTTGAATAAGGTACTAGACCCTGTGAACCCAAATTATTGAATAAATGGCCGTGTTTAATAAGTAGGACATGTAAACAAAATAACCAAAGAAAATGGATCTAGTTTAGAACTGTTACATGTTATTCATCATTTATAGAAAACAGAAGACTGTGCGAGTATGTATGGTATTCTCACCTCCTAATACTGAAAAAACAATACAAATATCTAAAAGAAGAGTATTTTGGGGATATTGGCATTAAATATATTTCAGTTACCATATAATAACAGATGTACAGCTCACAAGAAAACAAAAGCTAGCATGATAACGACAGCACGGACAGCATCCAAGGATCCAGGGAACAGGTCTGTTGGGTTTGTCATTGCTAGCTTTAATTTAAATCTACATTAGGAAATAACATTCCTTGAAAGGGCTCCACATAGTGGTGAAGCATAGCATTATTTTCTTATTTACTGCACTTAATTACATATGAAAGATATATTGGTTCAGGGCAGAAGAGCGTGCAGCGCTGATGGTGGACGCTGAGAGACAGACATGTACTGCCCCTCACAAAATCCAAGTCCGTATTCTACATAAAACTATATTTCGATAGTACACACATATTGACACCAGTGCATTTTCAAGTTGTCTCTGTGCTCTGAGACACTAGGAGACATAGCAGGAAATTGGGGTCCAGGGGGGGGAGGGAGAGAGGCTGGGGATGGAGAGACCAACCTCACCATAAGTGGGTTTCTCTGATCTCTGCTATCACCTGGCTGGCTTTCTGCAACGCCTGCGGACAGGAATGGAAACGGTGAATAAATACAATTACATTGGAAAAATGTACAGTCAAGTAAACATAACCCCGTACTAATTTCATACCCCTGAACTCATACTTTCTGAGAACCAGTTTGGGTGTACCGATGTGTTTCAGTGCTGACTATTAAGAGTCGTATCCTTGACACTGGAACATGTTCTTACCCTACAAGAAAAATCCATTACCTTGAGCATGTCCGCAGCCTCGTAGCGTCTCTGGGCCATGTCCTCGGACTCTGTGAGCAGGTCGTCCAGCAGGCCTGCCTTATACAGCTGACCTACCAACTCACTCTGCAGGCAGTCCTTCACATGGTTCACCAGGAAGTGCATCACCGCCTTAGGTACACTGGACATGGGATGATATAGGAAACAGTAGATAAAAAAGAAAAAATGGACACATCATGCCAGTGTTTTATAAAAAATTAAATAGATGGTGGACATGTAAAATCAGTACACTAGAGTAGAGGTGTACCTGTCCTGGATGTTTTTCCGTACGATGAGGAAGTAGGACTTAATGAGCCTCTCAATGACCTCACAGTCTCTCTGCTCCCTAGCAGACAGCTTCCTGGCTACCGGGACAGGCTGGTGACAAAAGGGCAACAAATCTGTTTGTTACTCAAGGAACCAACACAGGTGTGATGAGAGACACAAAAAGGCAGCAAAAACATTTTAAAAATAAAATAAAAAGATAGGAAAAGACACATTTCAAATGGAATGGTGTCTCCAAAAAAGTAAAAAAAAAGTACCATTGCCAGTGCAAATACTTTGTAAGGTTCCATAATTTGAGTCCATTAAAAAAACCAAACAAACAAAGTCTAGGACTGTTTCTCAATCCCATTAACGTACACGAATGCAGAGTACCCACCACGTCTAGTAGGTTGATGGCGTAGCCCTTCTGTGGGCTTGAAGGGAAGGGCTGGGACATGGCCTTGTCTACAGACATACCGTCTTCAGTCTTCCTTAGCATACCCCTCCAGTTCCCTGTCCCCCCGTCGGCCTGATCGCCGACACTCTGGGAGCCACCTGCTGCTGCCTAGACAAGAGGAAGGGAGAGGGAGAGAGTCCGTCAAACTTCTGTCTCAGGATGCGCACTTAACAGGCTGGCCATGCTTCTGTTGGTGCACAGATAGACAAGCAGTCAGTAAAACAAGTTAAAAATAAATGATATCACACAAAAATGTGTGATAAGATCATTTACACCATTTTTCAAAATGCATTCAAACAGTGATGTGTCACAGTCCTTCTTCAACTTTATCGCAAGGATAAAGTAGACCGTTTTTCTGGATTGCTGTTTTTTTTCCTTCCGATACAGAAGCGAGCAAACAGGGAGCAGGACATAGGCAGGACATATCGACAGGCAGTGAGGACAAGTTACATCACCAGGGCTCATAAAACAAGAATACTGTGTATTAAAGGATAGGGTCGCTACTTTTTGAAGTTAGAGCCCATTTATAAATGGTCTGGCATGATCCTGACTGATTCAGGGCATAACGGAAGCTCACAGTATTGGCAGTGTAGTGTCTTCATAAGTTGTACTGAAAACCGAACATTGTATCAAAGGTTTGATTGATATTAGTAGGACTTTATCTCTTAGTGGGCTACCTAATGTGACATATAAGGCTTTTAGTCTAAATAAGAACGTTCGTTTGCTGGTAAGATGGCTTCCTATGATGATAAGGTCCATGATGATGAGGAAATCGACTTTGATGGCAATGCCTATCTTCTTGACCCAGAGTACGAGGATGATGAGCTATGACACAAATGAGTGAGATAAAATGAGTGAAGACCATTATGACAATACTGTGAGCTTCCCATTTTGGGAAAGGACATGTATCATGGTTTTTGAGGACTCAAACGATTGCCCTGATGCATTTGTATTGGAGCCTGATACAGAGATACAGTACGTGGCGCTGGTAATTTTCTCATACTGCACAGAGATCAGAGAAATAATACCCTGAACCAGTCAGGATCATACAAGACTATTGATAAATAGGCTCTAACTTCAAAAATAGTGAACCTATCCTAATAAAAAGCTTTGCCTCACAATTTTATAAGGTCATGCATCCCAAAAGAGTTCTATAGTTCCTCTTTTAACTGTAGTGTAAAAAGGTTAGTCCAGGTTGTTGTTTTTCTATTATAGAACTCAGCATGCATGTAGGGAGAGGGGTTAGAGAAGATGGAGAGAGAGAGAGATAGAGAGAGAGAGAGGGTCAAAGGTCATTCTGAGGGAATAGGGTTATATAGGTTGAAGACTGCCTCGCAAGTCTTTGCATTTGTCAAGTGAGGCATTTGCAGGACACTGAAGGGGAGAACCAATAGCTGCATTATGGTTATGGCAAATTTGAGAGGAATATAGACTTGGTGTAGGGGACTTGAGGGTATAGTTTAAACTTGTTGAGTTGGGACAGGAGTGGGGTGGGCAAAACCATGCCACCAGCAGGCAGTGATTGAAAGGCACACACCTTAGGGGCCTCTCCCTCAGGGGCAGGAGGCTCAGTAGGGGAGAGGGACTGCCCACCTGGGCCCTTAAGGGACTAGAAAGAGAGAAAAGGAGGAACACAGGACAGGAAAGAAAACTAATAGGACCCAAAAGCAGAGGCAGGAAAGTGTGACTTTTTTTGTTTTATGCTAGGTTTGTAAGTTATATGCTATGTATGTATGTTTTATGTGAGGTGAAGAAAACGACCCTCGTAGCTTTGAAACAGAAGCATTTGGAAAGTTGGCAATTCTTCAGTGAAAGCTACCAACTCTGACTATGCGGAGCGAATCCGTATTTGTCAGAATGGTACAAAACCGAAACCTCTAATACCACAGAAGAGAAGGCCAGCGGTGTTCAGATTCATGACAGTACCTTGTCTCTGGGGACAGCTGAGGGCAGATCTCTCATTCTGTTGCGTCTCTGCTCCTATGCAAGAGAGACCGGTCTAGTCAGAGATATGAATGAATAACATCCCAGCCTATCTCAATAACTGCAGCTGATGTGGCCTTGAGCAAGGCATTTCTAACCTTTATTCATCCAGGGACGGGTTTTGCTGAACATGCATGCACGTTTTCATTCAGCACCGCCCTGCTTCACATTCATACAATTAGACACATTCACAACTGGGAGCTGTCCAGTACAACCAGTCTTCCAGTGGTAGCCACTGACCAGTAACAGGTATGGCTGAAAAACGAGCAAATGCGCACAAATGTGCTACTTATCCGGTAACTACAGGGATCCCCAAAAAGCCATAAATTCCAAATAAATACACCGAATGCAATCAGCTTCCATTCCAATTCATCTGTAGCTACTTCTCTTACTTCTATGTTATTATTCATGAGGCCACAGGCATCGGCAAAGTCAGGGTGCTTGGTGTTGATATAGGCAAGTTCGATGGCAACCAAGTTGTGAACCTGAAAAAGAAAAAAAGATGCACCCAGATTCAGACCAGTAAACGTAAACGTGTCCGGCACAAACACCCAGGGGTATTGAGGGTGGGCAAGGATGTAGTAGCAATCAGTTACGGACCATTTCATTGGTGACCGGTAGTCTTTTCCTGAGCAGGGAGGTAACCACTTCTACTATGGCATCATGGAGCTTTGGAAACCTCAGCAACTCCTGCAGAGATTGGCAATAATCACGACCAGAGTGTGAGCATAATAAAACATTGTCTTTCTTAGTGCGGTGTCGTAGGTGTGTGAAAACGGCTGATAGTGCATGTTTGTGGCGTAATAGTATACCTGTGTGCTATACTGTGTAATATGTTTGCATCCTACCTGCGTGCTGTAGTTACTACAGTGCTGGATGATCCTCTGCATCTCCTCGTGAACCAGCTCCACACAGCGCAGACTGGGCTCCTCCAAACGCTTCACTTGCCTCTTCACCAGCAACTCGAATGACACCTCAGGCACAAATAAAGCAGGCCTCGGGCCCTGCACACACAAACTCCATTACCCAACAGTCCCTCTGAGAGAACTGCAAATAAGCCTGTATGATACAAATGTTTGTAAAAGTGTAAATCAAGGGAGCAGTCATAACAAATAGACATCCAGAACCCACCGTGGCATTTCTGATTGCTGTGAGCACGTCTATTGTTGTCAACCCTCCCAAAGGATCTACCGACTCCAGTGTGCGACCAAACGTCTCGTGAAAGATATAACAGATTCTTGCTCCACCACACCTAAGACAGGACAAATATGAATATGCGTTCCACATAGAGGCAGAATTTGTTTTGAATGTGTCACTTCGGGTGACAAATGGTGCTAGTGCCCCACAGTGGTGTGCGAAGGTACAGGCATTTATGAGAGTTGTGTAACTCACAGTTCAGCTGTCTCAATGTACTTGGCTGTGCCCTCTATGGTGTTGCAGTACTCTGCAGCAAACTTGGTGATCAGCTGCAGCAAGGTGGCACTCTTATCTTCTACTGGTTCTCCATAACTGCTTAGCAGAGACTGGTATTGGGCTGCCAACACATTGATCCTAGTCTTCAACTCAGGAAGACAATCTCTGATGTGGTGCATGAGTAACCTACAACAAGGAATAATGCTTTGATTAGTGGACCATAAAAAAAAAAGATTCTTAAATACTTAAATGTTATAGTGATGTTAAAAGTTTCAGAGGTCCCATCCCAGGAAGTAAGTAAACATCCAAAAAAATAAGGTCAATAAATAAGTCAGAACGTGAATTTATTGAATTGAAAATTGTTAAAAATTAAAGAGATTCCAACCCCATACCTGTTCAAAGTTCTGGCCAGGTATTTGGTTCCATTTCTGTTTGCGAGGGAGGGGTACTTCTTCTGTAGGAAGGCGTATTCATCACGGATAGCATCTGACACTGTCTTCCTATTGTTAATGTCCAGTTGGCTCCTAAGAAGATAAATAAAAATAAAGTATGGCAGTATATAGAGTTTAGTGCCTTGTTGTTGTACCTTCATTCATCTTTACTTGACTGTATTTCAGTGTCAGCAATTACAACTCTCAATTCAGGTGAGGATAACGGGCAGAAATGGTACAGTAATATAATATACCTGTTGACTACTCCAATAAGCCCCAGTTTGACAGGGATGACCCTTCCCATCAGTACATCCATGGCATCTGTGCCAGCATCCATCAGGTCCAGTTTGGTCACCACTGCTAGTGTCCTCCTGCCTACACAGATACAGACAGTTGGCCGTAAGAAAACATAAAAGAAAGAAAAGAAAACATAGTGCGCGCGCACACCAAGTAAATGGTAAATGGAGTACATTTATATAGCGCTTTTCTAGTCTACTGACTACTCATTTTACAATTTTAGGGGTCCTCCAATTTCTAAATGACCTGCTCTGCCGCCTGAGCCACCATCGCTCCACACAAGTTATCATGTCCTTTGGCAGGAAATGCCAAGAGTACCTGATTAAAGAATTTAAAATGACAAAGCACTCTTGCAGAGAACTATCTGCGAACATGAGAGTGAGAGAGGCAAAGAGGAAAGGGGAGATACAAGGTAGTGGGATAAGATGAGATGTAAAGAAAAAATAAAACTTATAAAAAGATAAGAAAAAAGAAAGAAAGATGGATTCTTACCATCTGGGTCAACTTCACGGGCCACCTTGAGGGCCTCAGAGGTGGCCATGTCTGTGTTGGCGGCGGTCACAGCTAGGATGATGGAGTTTGGGTTGGAGATGTACTTCAGGATCAACTCTCTGATCTGGATCTCTATGTCTTTGGGCTGGTCTCCCACTGGAACCTGTTTGAACATCACTTACTTATACTTCAAACCACACATTCAGCTGGAAGTTTGTTTTTGTTTAGCTCGTTTAGGTCTTGACAAGACACAAAGAACAAGGAAAATCTTTTTGTACCTTTGTAATGCCAGGAAGGTCCACCAATGTTAGGTTTACCACATGTGGTGAAAAGATTTTCAGGTGAATGGGCTCATCACTAATGCCCTATGGAAAGAAAGGACACAGAGTAAATTATTTTCTTCGACATACAGTCCAATACACCATCAGTGGTTAATTTAAAAAGCTTAAACTGATGTTGAAATTTCAAGATTCTTCAATTTCATCACACACCATGGGCTCTATCTTACACCCAGCGCAAAGCGGCACCAAGCGCAACGCAAGTGTCTTTGCTAGCTTGAGTCCGACACAGTTGTCGTTTCCCCATCCAGCGCCCACGTTGTTTAAATAGCAAATGTACTTGCGCCCATCTGAGCGCCCATGGGTGTTTTGGTCTTAAAACAAATAAATAAAATACATAAATAAATCAGCCTATGAAATAAATAAATGTGGCTATGACATAAATCGTGAAATAAATAAATGAGGCAATAAATATATAAATATACAAATACATGTGCATATAAATATATAAATGAGTCAATATAGTTCAATAAATAAATAAATTGTTTTTTATTTCAAAATGACGTTTTTCAAAGGAATACTTTTATTTATTTCAGGGGACTTTTATTTAATAATGCCACATTTATTTATTTCAGGGGACTTTTATTTCATAATGCCACATTTATTTCCCAGCTCTTTTTATTTCCATCGGTTATATTGAAATGAATGGGGTGTGGTTATCGATGGTTATCGATGGTTATCGACGGTATCGTGGTTATAGATATGATTGACATAAACTTTGTTGGAATTTACAGTAAAACTATATTGGGTGTAATTAATACATACACACATAGATACGACACAACAAGGCCTCCAACTTCT
>OMKK01090517.1:0-11948 GCA_900302305.1 Polymixia japonica
GGCATTAGTTTGGGTTAAAGGTGCTATATATAAATTGTTCACCAGAGGGAGCCATTACTGTGGGGACCTTTTCACATTCAGTAACTCTTTTCTATTAACATGAATGAAAGTTGGCCAAGATAATTATTTGAAATGAGCATGCCTAATTCAGATAATGGATAATCCTTTTTATGATAATATTTAAAAAAAAGAAAAGCAGCCATCAATAGATTTTCTACATTTTAACTTCATCTTATGGATTTTCTTCATGCAACTCATTCTAACATCTTAACTAAGAGGGATAGGTCAACTATCCTTCCTAATCCTAAAATCAAAATGGAGCCCACCACATTCCTCATTAACCCACACCCATTTAACCCAGAGATCCCCAAATACCCTGATGATCCTAGCCTTCCTAGCCTAGCCTAGCCTAACCCTTTAAAGTAGAACAAGTCTCTGTACAAACTGTATTGTGGTTACCCAGTGTAGCTCAGACAGGATTTCTGAAAATCTCTTGGCTTGGTAAGACAAGCAACATCCACATCCTGTGGCCTTACTTCCTGCAACAAACCGTCAGCCACCTGTTGCATTTAACACACTGCACCCTTCCAGATAAGCAAATAGCTGGTATTAACAAAGGCATAACAACAATCACGGCACATACATAACTACAGCTTTGCATGAAGAATGGAGTGTCCCCCTATACCTGTTGGACAGGTACATCAACACAACACAACACAACACAACACAACACAACACAACACAACACAACACAACACAACACAACACAACACAACACAACACAACACAACACAACACAACACAACACAACACACAAAAAACATTCACCCCAGTATTTACTATGATCTTGAACAGATTACGCAAGACTCTGGCGTCTTCAACAGATACTTTAAGGAGCCCTTCATCAACAATGACTAGGAGACCGACGTTGCGGTGGCGGTACCCAGGAGATGCACCAAACAGGAGATGATGTCTGCATGCGTCAACTCGAACGGAAGAGAGTATTCTGAATATTAATAAGATATTAGTGTACATTACTCAACTGTGACTAGCTGTTGCGTGCGTATTATACGTAACATACTGTACGTTATATCTTCAGATTGTGTCACAGTCGTGGAGCAAATGAATCCTAAACGTGTGCTGCAAACCTACTAGGTCAACATTTCAAATCTTTGATGAACCTCTCCTTCCTACTGGTTCTAGGTCAGCCTACAACTGGAACCTAGACACTGTGATATGGTTCACATCACTGAGTTTAGGTACCCAAACCTGGGGCATTTTATCCACTGCTGTTTATAACACAATGAAATGGATGGAAAGGATGGTGGTACTCTAATGGTTCAGAGGGTCACGGGTTTGATATGGCGGGGACAGTCAGAAATGAGCAAGACATCCTCTCCCCTCCCTCAACAGCTACAGTCCAGTTGAAGTGCCACTGAGCAAGGCGTTCGACCTCCGTCTGTTTCAGCGGCGCTGCTCTGTAGCCAGTAGACCCTCGCGCGTGTGAGGATGTCTGTAACTCATTTCATTTCATTTCATTTATTTTTTATGTTGCACATGAAAGTAATTAATATTATACAATATATCATTTATAATTTCCTAACGAAAAATTCATTCATGTACAAAACAGCATCTGCAACTGAACAAGAGTGAAGCAGGATGTGTCTCAAAGAACACGTGTGTGCAGGAAATCTACTAGAACACAACATTTTTAGCGTTGCAGATACTAGTTTTAGGTTCTCAAAAGTGTTGCCTCCTCTTTTGGTCGAATTAAATGTAAATGTCTTTGTCTCAATGTGAGAAAATAGATGTTCTCAAGCTGAAGGGACGTTTACACACACATTTACTTTTGCAGGGGTTTTTTTGTGCAAAGTTAGGTAAGGACCACAATGGAAATAAGCCCTCGGGCTTTGTTGTGTTTTTATCCTGTTGCGCAATGTTTGTTTACATTGTTCAATAAAGTCTTCATCATCATCAAAGTTAATTCAAAATGCACTTCTTTGTGTGAAAGTGAGTGAAAAGGTTTCACATCTCGAGCTCCATCCGAGGTACAGAGAGTGGTAAAGGTGTGTGCTGGTGTTCAACCGACAGTATCCGAGCGGTCCGTCGGGCGTTCGATCCATATCGCAGAAACTTTGTCTGCATCTTGAAACGTGATTTACATCAGGCTACCGGCCATTGTCATGTGCTGCTCGATTCAAAACCTCCCTCTTCCCCACGCAACAGATATGACAGTACGCTCCACAGATGTGAAAAAAAATGTCTGCTTAGAACCAGTTTTGCCACAGGAATAAGGCACAGACACACTGCCCCTGCAGCTCTTCATTTTGATGCAAATTTTAAGCAGCCTTGCAGGTCTGAGGGGGAAGGGAACCAGGGGAAATGCAATTGAAGGATTTCTTTGTGAGGCCCAACACAAATCCCAAATGTTCTCAGGGTTGAAAACAAAACCAGCATGGGTGCCACATTGGCCCCTTCAATAGATAGGCACCTTCTGCCTGCACTATAGTATTGTGCAACCACTGAATCCAGAATGTTCCAGTAAACGTTCTTCATTACTGTCCAGGAACCAATCTAATCTGTGGCGTGTATCGGAGAGAACCAGAACCTACCACGGATCAAGCAGGAGTTAAGTCACTGCTTGTATCTGAGACGAGGAGACTGTGGAGGAGTGTTGAGGGGTCTCTACTGCTAGAAAACTGACACACTGGGAACAGTCTGGCTGGCTCCCCTGTCTGTAGGAGGCCAGTGTACACGGTGGCATGTGGCTAGGATTAGGAAATTTCACTGTGGATTAAAATCTTTTCAACGCCTTCATGACCACTTGCAAGAAAAAACGAGTCTGAAGTTGCAAAAGAGATCCAGTCTGCAGTTTGGGCCCATGGTCACACTTAGCAGGTATGTTGGAATGGAGGATTTTATATATCGGCTTTTACAGAACTAGGAGCTCAGAGCTTTTCATGCGTTTGGGTTTTTAAATATGTCCAATGTTCTGAGATTTTCTTTGTCCTGTTTAGTGTCTAGTGTCTTGAGTTTGATCTAAATCTAATTTATTTTCTTAACTGTGCAACTCATTAAATTACACAAATACAAATGCATATTTTCATTTACTTAAGGATTTGCGCTGAACAGCTATTAGTAAAAGGTTACTTTAGGAAAAGTTATTAAAAGCAGAGGTCTTACTTGTTTGTAGTTTCTCCTCTGTGGTAGATACAGTAGCAGGTTACGTAAGAGAGAAACACAGAGAAGCTCTAAGCTATTTAGAAGAACCGATGCAGCTTTATCTCACTAAAACCTTTTCTCAAAACATGTCCTGCAGTGTGAGGATATAAACCCATATAACATTTATCATATTTTGTCCTTGGGTGAAACAAAGACCCTGCAAAATATTTGGCACCCTTTGTTGAGCAGACATGACTGTAAAAATAAAGAAGTAATTGTATTGAGAACTGAGCTATATTCTGTGTTTAATGTTCATTTATTATAAATTTATTGTAAATTGTTTTGAAAATATATTTCTTAAAAATGTGGCTATTATCCATTATTCGTACCCGTTATTGCAAAACGAACCAGTTTGTTACTTTGTAAATTTCCCATAGATTGTGTAAATTATATATGTAGACCCTCTTTCAGTTGACTACTTTGGGAAGCACAGATTTTCACAGATAATTATTCTCCTCAAATTATATATATCAGAAACAATCTGTTTCTAATCTTAAACTCTCTTGTTTTCATATGCCCTCCTTTCCCCCCAAAGAACTAATATAGACAACCTCCATTATAATCCTATTATGTAAGTCTACTTCTGAAAATCTGTTCAATCTGTGAAACTGCACTTTCTGACGTTGCTCAGCCATCAATAAACAGATTACGAATGAAACATTTGCTATTACTTTCCAGCAAATAATGGACATTCAAATAAATTAAAAAAGCTTTGAGCCAATTTACGATACAAACACGCCGCCTTCACGAGACCGTGCCCGACACCATCACATCCGGCTCATTGAAACGGTGGAGCTTCTCTAAGCAAGTGGACTTTTAGATTGAAACTCCTTAGGAAAATTATCCGCAATGAACATCTCTTCTAAAGTGACCAAAACATTTCGCTATTGTGCCTCTCTTCTGGTCTTCCACTCAAGTAAACATACTTACTTTCTCCTACAAGCTGGAATAAATGAGGGAAAGAAGGTAGGAGAGGGGAAAGGAGAGGAGAAAGGCGACAAGGGGAGGAGAGGAAAGCTTTAGAACTTCAGCATCTTATTGCTCATATGTTTGTTGACGACGACCTCATGCTAATAAATAGATGCCCTCTGAAAAGACCAATATGTACAATAATACCAGCTGCCAAAGCCAACATATTATCCCTCGTCCAGCTTTTCCTATCAATATTCCCACAACAGGGCAAACAGAAGAGTAGCAGTGGAGATGAATTACAGAAACCGTCGTAACCTTTTTGCAGCTGCATCTGCATAGGTTATCATTTCCCTGCAAACAAAACTCAGGAATATCTTAACATTTCAGGACATGGACAACGGTTCGAAGCCAACAATCAAATAACACTCAAATCAACTAATCAAAATAATTAAAACATATGCATAATGTATTTTTACAGCCGAGGGGTTACCTGACCAAGTTCCTCTTATGAACTAGATAGTGATCGACTAACAGTCCTGTACTTCTCTCTGTGCTTCCAGGATGTTCCCGCTGATACAAAGTCACATCCATGGCCAGCCAGCTGGGCACAGAGGTCACAGAACCCGGCTGGTGACCAAAGATGGCCGCTGCAACATTGAGTTTGGCAACATCGAGTACAGCAACCACTTTGCCTTCCTGGTTGACTTCTGGACCACTTTTGTGGAAATCCGCTGGCGTTTCGTTCTTCTCCTCTTCGTGTCGTCGTTCACGGGTAGCTGGTTCGTTTTCAGCCTGCTGTGGTACTGGATCGCAAAAAGCAACGGGGATCTAACTGGACAGAACCGTACAGATGGGCATGTCCGGTGCATAGACAATGTCAATGGCCTCACCACAGCGTTCCTTTACTCTTTGGAGACCCAGACCACCATCGGGTATGGTGGCAGGGCACTGACTGGGCACTGCGCTGGCACAGTGGCCCTCATCATCATCCAGTCTCTCATTGGAGTCTTCATCAATTGTTTCATGTGTGGGGTGATCTTGGCCAAGATCTCCTTACCCAAGAAAAGGGCAAAGACGATCACTTTCAGTGACACGGCTGTCATCTGCTTAAAGAAAGGCAGTCTTTGTCTCCTGATCAGAGTGGCCAACCTACGAAAGTCCTTGTTAATAGGCAGCCAGATCTACGGTAAGCTGCTCAGGACAACAATCACCCCAGATGGAGAGACCATCATTCTGGATCAGGTGGACATTGAATTTATGGTGGACGCCGGCAAGGACAACCTATTTTTTGTGTGTCCACTGACCCTCTACCATGTGATTAACAGCTCAAGCCCATTCTATGAGCTCTCGGTAGACACCCTTCCCCATCAGGACTTTGAGTTGGTGGTGTTCTTGGACGGGATGGCTGAGTCCACCAGCTCCTCCTGCCAGGTCCGAACCTCCTACATCCCGCAGGAGATCAAGTGGGGCTTCAGCTTCCTGCCCATCATCTCCCGCACGAAGTCGGGCAAATACCGGGTGGATTTCTCCAACTTCTCGAGAAGCGTCCGGGTCACCACGCCCCACTGTTCGCACTGCTTCGAGACGGACGTAGACCAGCGTAACCACAACAACCACAGCCACCCTGACCACAATCACCACAGGAAGCTGGGGATTGACAATCCTGGGTTCGAGGTGATTGACATTCACAGCTCCATGGACGTCACTAAAATGTAGAAAAAGTGGAAGGAACATGCAGTGAATCCCATGATGTGATGAGATAATGTGAAGAGTGACGTTGGCTCATTCGTTTCTTGTACAGACTGTCAGTTTACTGGTGGTATAGCAACCACCTCTGAAAACTGGTAAAAAAAAATATATTTTGAACCGGTTTTTTAACCAATTCGAGTAAAATGGAACTCTACGAAAAGAAAAGCATTGATCTTTCAGTACATCGTATTTACACCCAAATGTTTCAACATTTGAATGATCAACCCTTAAGCGTCGTTGACGTTCTAGACAGAACGCTACATGTTCTCAGACACCAACGGAACGTAAGCTGCGGGAAGAACTCGTTACAATCAAAGCACCTTTGCCTTTGTGACTTTGGGGGAGGGAGGGAGGTTGAGACATGCTGACAGGCGGAAAATGAGTAAGGAAAGTTCTGTGTAGCACAGTGGACACTCCAGGAGAAGATTATGAACTGAGTCCATTATAATGAAATGCTGTGTGTTATAAGGGCCTGACAGGAAGTAGGACAGGCCTTGTGAGTTTTCACACTATTCCTACTAAAAATACTAAATGTATGTTTGTTTGTTTGTTTGTTTGTTGTCATGTTGACGGATCTGTTTAGTCTTGATAATTAGGAAACTGTGAACATAGCTGCTAACTGTAATGACGTTACTGTGACCAATCTACATTTTGTAAATGGTAAATGGACCGCATTTACATAGCGCTTTTCTAGTCTTGCGACTACTCAAAGTGCTTTATAGCCTCTCATTCACCCGTTCACACACACATCCGTAAGTCGATGGCGGCGGCGGTGGCCGTGCGAGGCGCACACCTGCTCACCGAGAGCAGTTAGGGGTCCGGCGTCTCGCTCAGGGACACTTCGACGTGATCCCGGGAAGAGCCGGGGGATCGAATCAGGGATCCTCCGATTACTGGACGACCCGCTCTACCTCCCGAACCACGTCGTCGCCCCTTGTATAGTACGACTTGTTCTCAGGGAAAGTGACATCAATAGTTAGAATAAACCTTTTTTTTTTCATAATACATTGCATTGTCCTTCATTCTTTATGGGCTTTGGCATCTGTTAGTTTTGAACATGCTGCTGGCAGTTCCTGAGTACTATAAAAGGCTGTTGCTTGCCATTTAAATTCTGATCATATTCCTCAACCCAATGCGGTCAGCAAGACTTCCACTAATGAACAATAACGCGTGCGTAAAAGTTTAAAAGCATTTATCTATTCATCTATTTATTTGTTTTCATATATTTATTTATACATCTTTAATAATAATAATGTTTTCCAGTGTAGGTCTGTATAGTCAAGTGTAATAATAAGAGTTCCATTCTAAAATGCTAAAGAGATTGATACACAGTATCTTATTCAATATCTCTAAAATATAGATGATCCTGATTCAGAAGATGATCCTTAAGACAGCAAGACGCATAGTCATACTTTGCTACACACTCACAGGGGTCAAGGGATTTAGTTGCTCTTTGACTGAATGTTAAAAAAAAAAAAACATATTGTCTGAATTAAGTACTTAGTGTGGTTTGTTTATTGGTGCCAGGTGGGCTCGTTCCAATATCTTATAAATGGCCACCCTCCTGAGCTTTTCGTAAAACAGTGTCTGGGGTTTACTGAGCATGGTCGAGTAAACAAAAACATCCAGTCTTCAGTAGTTCTGTGGGCAAAAACATCTCATTAGTGAGAGGGTTTGGAGAAGAATCGAACAATCACAGTCATGCTAGTAGAGACAGCACTGATTTATGCATATCCTTTGTCATAATCTGCCCCTGCTGTTCTCTGTATTTAGCTTTAATTTAGCTTTTCCTAATATTGTTCTTGGCCCTGCTGCCCCTTGAGAAAGTGGTACGAGCTGCCACTAATAAGTACTATGGAAACGTTGTGTACCAGAATATGTTAAGAATATGTCAAAATAAAGTTAAAATAAAGTATGTAGAAGTAACTAGTGCACAAGTAAATGGGTAGTGAGTTCAGAACACACCATTAAATAACCGAGCAGCATCAAAAGAATATTCAAAAGTAACTAATTGAGGCAGGAAGTCAGTGGGCTCATAGTGAATATACATAATGTATTCTGTTCTGCTGGAGCAACATGTGACATCATCAGCCACTCTCCACTCCAGCTCACCTGAACATTCATCCATCCAACAGTAAGTCATAATTACGGTAAAACATGTGCAGAGTATGGAATAGAAACACCTCCCCTACGTTGTGTTGCTTCAATAACCGGAACTAGACAAAGTTCACGTTCTGAAAATGTGTGTGCTTGTGCTCTATGGCACAATGGGACCCTTTGTGGAAGTTATAATTTTGATAAGTTGTGAGCATGGAATTAGCATAGTCAGTATTATTACAGGAAAATATGAAGAAATATTGCGTTGAATAGTGAAGGGGGAAGAGGGAACACGATTAAGAAAGAAAGGAAGAAAGAAAAATATTAGACTATAAGTTCATATTTTGAGTATGCTTGATATTCCTAGTTACACTAAATTGGAACATTTTCAAGCATGAAATCTTACCCCCCAAAAAAAGCTCAAATTGAACTATAATAAAGACCATGATTAAAAATTCTGACAGTTGGCCACTAGAGGGAATTAGAGCGCTGTGCCGCCTGGCTTTGCATTGAAAATGTTCCGAGCGTGTTTTGCCAGCTCTAGTGCGATACAGTATAATCCCATTCTCACCAACACAGTCAAACAGCGGTACAGTCAACCAGTAAGACAGTCAAATAGTTTTTTTTTTAAGACTTGTGGCATTTCGGATGGGAATTACTCAGATGAGATGTCCGCCTCGGACATGTTTTCGTTTAACTGCGGAGAGAGAAAACATCCATCATTTTCTTTCAGTAAGGCTGACTTTCGAAATGGCTTTCGTTTCACTCGGGTTTGCTGAGCAAGTACAGTTCTGTGCGTGATCACCATGACAATGAATGTAAATCTTGAGAGGGATTGGTACAGCCAGCCTGCCAGGCGGCTGAATAGCGGCGGATGAGGCTGTGTCTCTTGTTACGGCATGTGAGGAGCTTTATGGTAATTTGCTGCAGAGACGTTGGCTTTGACGCTGATAAGAGCCCCAAACCATCCCCCATCGTATAGATAGGGTTAATGTACAATACACACCCCCACCCCCACCATCATCATCATCCCCTTCTCTCCTTTCTCACAAGCACACACTCTCACCCGATCCCTTTGAATAACGTCTGGGTGAAAGCCACTTTTTCTCGTGGAGTTAAACGCCATGCATGAGATTTAAGTACCTTGCATATGAACCCAATGACGCTTTCACAGACCAACCCGACTTGGGAACCATTCATCTTCTGAAAAACGGAGACGCTACTCATTCCGAGTGACAAATGTATTTTTATTAACAACTCCTCGATTCCTATGGAAAAATGGTCATTATTTCACATGTAAACATGTTTTATAAGGTCACTTGCATGTTGGCGTGTGGCAGGTTACATAGCAACAACAGATGTTATTCCACTGAAATTCTTGTTCACTAACATTTCAACATGTTCTCATGATTGTATTAGTACAATGCTTTTAAAAAGTTAAGCATGCACAAGAACTTTTCCAGCAGCCTCCCCCTTTACTCTCATTTATGGCTAGTTATAGTTTTCAGAATTTTACTTTTTTTTTTTTTTTAAATTGTTGGGTCATGGGTAAACGCAACACATCCAACATGGGGCTTGAACCTACAACCCTTGGTATAGTGGCCATCATTCCTAAACAAAACACGAGTCCAGCAAACCATCCCAACCGGTCATGTTCATCAACAGCTGTTGCTGTTCAAAATATAGTTAGTTCTATATTTGTGCAAATTGCCGGCAGAATATTTCAACATCAGGGACCTCATATATAAACTTTCCAGAGAATTTGGGATTTATAACAGACAAACTCAACATGAGAATGTGCTTACCTCTACGCCAAAGACCACAGAGCCCATAATGTCACTAAAACAGCTGCTTCAGTTACTGCTAAGGGCAGTAAAAGATCATTTGAGGTTGAACATTTAAGAGGCATATTTTGATATTCTATTCTCTAACTTCTCAGTGAAATGTCTATTCCGGACCAGAATAGTGTGTGTGTAAAGGAAGTTATGCACACAACTCTTACAATCTAATGTTTCTTGAAATTATGTGTTGGGCAGAGAGGCAGAGAAAATGAGTCTCCACTGAACAGATTGCAAAGCGACTGTTAAGGACTCTCAATAAACTATCACTTCTCTCTGAACCGTACAAGACTACACCCCCTCAGTGATTCAGAAGTCTCTCTTCTATAATCCAGTGACCTTCCAGTCAAAAGCTTTTTTTTACTTTTAGACCACTGCTGCCATTTAGCTTAGTGCCATCAGAAACTTTTGTCCTCTCTGAAACTAACATTAGTTTAGTTTAGATGTTAACTTTATCTAGACAATATTTTCACTATAGGTGACTATATGTTTGCTGTAGGCATCAGTACTGTTACTTTTTTTAGTCAGTTACATAATGATTTCTCTACTCTTGCATAGAGAATTATTCTTGCATTAAGTCTTGGCGATACTGATGTACATTCCCACAACCCCTTTTATCAAAACAGATTTGCTTATTTGATTATTTAAAGTGTAAACACTTTAAACTTTGCGTCGGTTAAAGCTCCCTCCGTCAGAAAAAATGGTTGTCATTCTCTCTTTTAGCACAACTACAGTTGTGGAAATAGTGAAATCGCTGCCATCATGATACTTTCTGGGCATGTGTGGCTACACGGGTACTTTTAGAAAACAATTAGACTTTTGAATTGTGATATTATAACGCTGATGATTTTCTTCCCCTCGTTGATGCGATGCTTCAGACAGTATTAGTATAGCCAGGGTTTCCTGCTAGCGGAGGGGGTAAGTGTCAGAACCTGTGTGGTGACGGCGCACTAGGCTAGTCTACAGCAGATCAAGAGCAAGCCCTCTAGACTGCATTACTGTAACATCACTTCTTGTCATTACTGCCATTTGCCATTTCATTTAAAATTACGTGAAAAACAGGCAGACCCGGGGCACTGAAACCAATTCTGGCTCTTTGTGTGAGTTGGCAGGGTGTGGACAGGGTTTTCCACATTTCAGAATGTTTTGTTTACAATGCGGAAATTATACTGACAGCATTTTCTAAATCGGAGCATTTTTTTGAACAAATCGGGCATTTTTTACTTTTCAGTATATGCAGTTGTAAGTAATCTAGACAAAAGGTTTATATACAAGGCCCGCTGCCGTTTTGCCGACTATAAATTAGGTTTTGTTTTTGATGCGTCAACGTGTAAAACAATAGAAACACAAATATCAGCCACTTGTTAGACAAACCAAAAATTGACAAACGTGACCATAACAGCAAAACCGCTTCCCAGATACAATGAATTCAACTGCCAAGGCGTTCGTCGTTCAAGATCTTATAGCATGCTGTTGTTTAGCAAGTTAGCTTGGACATGTCTTCCTCCCCGCGTAACGAGGTCAGCGTCCATTGAAATTCTTCCAAGTTGACGTTAATTTTCTGAGACTCCAATACTGTAGCTGCCACGCGCGCGCGTCCTCCGAGACGACGCAGTTAATGTGCGCGAGGAGGAACGGAGACGGAGGGAGCGCGCTGACTTGACTTGGATATTATTAGCGTCACCGTCTTCTCTCGCGGCAGCTCTGACACGCTCCGACATAACTCATAATCAGCTTATACAAACGCCCGCAGCAACAGTTCTGTCATGATGAAATGTTGGGATCCGTTCACGTATAGATTAAAAGCCACGTTGTATTTGAATAATACGACACCAATTAATCAGTTTCACTCTCCCTTCCTCTCAAGGAGGCTGCTGGGATGATAGGTTCTTGATAGAAATAGAGATATACAATATATTAGACTGGACAAAGAAAACCACAGTGGCAGAATCAAGCACTTCACATTTTGAGAATATTCTATTCCAAACACACGACTGTCTAATCTAATATTAATCAAGTTAATCAACAGGCTGAAAATAAATAACCACTAAATTTGGTAATGATCGACGCTGATATTAACTCAACCATATTGACAATGGACAGCACTGTCAAAATTGGTTAAGACAATAT
>OMKK01090517.1:20818-38588 GCA_900302305.1 Polymixia japonica
AAATGAAAGCCCCCTCCCCCCCCCTTCATAATATTGCTGCCAAAATAGCAACTGAATTTCTTGGCTTCACAACAAGACCGCTATACCTCAGAATGCTCCTCAGCACGCGCCACCTCTTCCTGGAGCAGGTTCTGTGCCGTCTGCAGGCTGTGCTTCTGGACGTGGGCCTCTGCAAGGACAAAGAAACATCACTGATTAACATGGGGGGGGAGGGGAGCGTCGTGACTTCACTGCAGTCAGAAGGGAAATTCAACAACCCGACAAACCACTTGAAAACAACAACAAAAAAAAACATTTTTAAAATCAGAGGGAGGAAGTCAGGAAGTGGAAGGTTTTTTGGGGTCCTAGTTACGAAAAAACAAGTCCCCCCTTTTGAGCTCCATTCACATTATCTGGATGTAAACACATTTCTCACATGTAGAATTTTGCTACTTTGAATCCATTTCATGTATATTTATTAGCTGGTTAGCAATGAATAAACAATAGATGAATCAGGAAAAAATGTATTCATTAAAAACAAACATCAACATACATTTCAAATCGCTCCTTCACAATACTGGAAAGGAGAAAGCTTCGAAACCTGCCCCAGCAAGTATACCCAAGGGACACACATACACATGCATGAGCACATATCTAAATTATTTATGTCCACTTCAAGAGAAGAACAAATTACAAGGATAATTCTATCGAGAACCGTAAGGACAAAACCAACAATGCTCCGGACCTGACTGACACATATGTGACTCGCATGTGCACACATACAAACGCACACGTGCTTCACCCACTAGGGAAGAAGGCCATCACGATCTATTAGCTTGACCCAGCTGACTGAAAAGTAACCCGTGTTCCTTCTAGTGTTGCGTCGGCAGTCAGGTTCACCCCCCTGCAAGCCGGAGCGAGTTCAGTCAAGAGTTGGGGGCAAAAAAAGGTCACGTGATGACACTAATAGTTCTGATCCCTCGGGGGAGGGCTTCACCCTCCTATCTAGACAGATGGTGATAAAACGAACGGGCGTGCTTCTCAGGCGGTTTGTAGCCTTAACATTTCCAGGCGTGTTCTCTTTAAGTTGTCCCCGCATGTCACTGGACTTCTAACGATTCATTCAGATCGTCACTTGCAGTGAACGCTCTCTGAGAACTCGCAAAAAAAAAGACAAGGTGCGTGAACGTCAAAGCGCCCTTGTTTGAACAAGCCCAGTATTCAATGATGTACATGTTCCGCTTCAAATCTTGCCATCGCCTCAGCATTAATAATCTAACACTGGCCTGCTACAAGCTTTGAGGTTCTGGCCACTGTTGTGTGAACATGTAAAAATCAAGCATGCATGAAGGAATGGCCTTGTGCATGACCCCACACTGCAGATGTTGGGGATGGGGGTGTAATGAGACATGACAGCCAGGCAAACAAATAGTTATAGAGCAGCTGTATGTGACCTACATTTTAGGGGTGGGAATGGGGGAAACATAATTCCACGGACCTGCAGGCTAACGCAGGCTAGTACTATAGCACGTATATAAGGGGCAAATGGTGTTGGGCATTGGGTAGTGCAACCATTGCATGGATCCAAGAGGTAGTGGTCAAGGCATGTATCCTGCTGTTGCCAGAAAAGGCAGACGGAGGGGTTCATGTTGTGGACGAACTTCATCCGTGGGACAGAAGACATCTGTGCGGGCTCAGCAAGTCAACCTCTAGGCCAACAAGATGAAAAGCAGCAGAAAACTTGAAGTGCACGTCGGGATACGGCATATGACAGATCCAAGCTAAAGGGCCAAGTTGCAGACAAAAGTTGCCACATGTGCACTTTACTAGAGAAAAGGGGGAACGTTGGAAATGTTTTGTATCCAAGACAACCCGGCCCCACCTAAATCATTTAGCTCATTCGCTTGAAGGTCATCTAATGACACTGATATGATATGATATATGATAATATGCCAGTGTGCCTCTGACCTTGTGTTCCAGATGCATCGGCTTTGTGCAGGATGGGACTTGAGGGGGAAGGCATAACGGAGATAATCAAAACACAAGCAATTCATGTGCGAATGGGAACAAGGGCATAGGTGGGCTGGCCTTGGGCAGTCAGAAAATGCAGACGCTTGTTCCGCATGTTGGGCAAGTTATCTGCTGCTGCGTATACACAAATAGGTCATAGTATTGCAGATGGGGCCGCGCAACACATGTGAGTATTGAGACTTGAAAATTTGCCAGTAAATCAGCAGTAAATTATAACCCTCCGGCGCTCTGAAGGCCCACATCAACACTGCCCTTCTCCTCTCTCGCATATAAACAAGTCATAACGAACAAGGCAAGCGTGGGAATCCTGAGGTTCGTGTATATAGTTTTATAGTGTAACTGTCACAGCTAATTGCGACGCAGTAAACAAGAGATGAAATTACATTGGGATGGCAGGAATCAGGTAGAAAGACATTGAAGTATGTCCTCTTTCCCATGTGGAAGTTCACTGAGGTACATTTCAGCCAACTAATGGTATATGCTATATTTGGTCCAGGGGGGTCTCAGCTCTTATGACCCGAGAGGCAAATTTAGCATATAGCTGCATAGGTGGACCTAAATTCATGGCATTAGGTTAAACAGTGGGCAAAATATATCTTTTAAAATGTTCAGTTTTGATGCTTATTTCATAGGACCCCCCAGCAGACTAACTGAAGTCACATTACTCACGGATCTGGGATGTTCCATCATCATTCATTGTGCAAAATTACACGCAGCATCTCGTGGAAAAACACATGGACAAACCATTTTGAAAAGTTTAGGGTTAAAAAACAAAAAAAAAAACAAAAAAAAAAAACAGCTTGAGTACTGGGACCATTTTATGATATATAAACCGAGAAGAACTTCAACTATTCCACAGGCGATGCTCAGAAGAGCTCGTGGGATCAGCGTTGGCTTGAACGCGTAGTTTCACGACGGCCCATGTTTCCACGAGCGGAAGATCCCCCGTGACAGCCCGGATGATTTCTGCTGATGATGCTGCCAAATGTGTAACATTCCCTGAATCTTTGTGTTTATCATTTCTGTGGTCTGCTAAATATCCAACTTCTAAGGGTCTGTATTCTTGCGTTGAAATATGTATTAGAGATTTAACTAAACTACAAATGCAAAATGTGATAACAGTCTAAATCTACAACACGAAGCTGGTATCACACACCAAGAAATGTTCAGATCTTTTAAATATACCCTTATAACCACAAAAGTGATTTGTTGACTATGAGTTCACATATGAATTTGGGATATTACAAAAAAAAAAAAACTAGCGTTGCTTCCTGATAGACCCCATCTGTCCTTTGTTCTACAGATCAAGAGGTGAAGGTTGCCTTTTGTCTCGCTGAAAACTGTCGGTTGGATTCTCAGGGGGATTGAACATAAAAGCCTTGTCTAACGGGTCCCGTTCCTTTTGTTAAAACTATTATGAGGGCGGCTCAACAGCCATAATCCCGCTTTGAAAACCACACCCAACACCACAAATACCAGAAAATAAAATAAGATATAACTAGTGCAGTCTTGCAGTAGTATGTTATGAGGATGACCTCTCCGTTTGGCCTGAACTTGTCAGTGGGTGTGAACAGCCTTGCCTTGTGTGGTCAGCGGCCTTAGAGATGGACTTTCTTTCCGTCCCCTGAACTGCGTTATAATGTTCCAGATTTGTCGTCGAGCTACGCCAAACAATTTCTAGTGAGCAGGAAACGAACTACAACACAAGAATAGGGGCACACAATTTGTCATCTCAAAATCTCGACGCTTAAAAAGTCAGTGTTATCAATTAACAGTAGCAATATCAGTATAGGAATGAAGATGAGGAAATGGACACCAATGTTGGCAGTGGGGAACTGATTGTGTGGAATATAGACATATTCACACCTTCCACGGTCGCTGTTCCACCCGGGGACCACTACATACCTCACCAGATTATATTCCATCTACCAACAGCAGGCTGCAGCTCAGAGCACAGCTGTCTGCCTTCAGCCCGAACGCTGCACGTCTCCGCTGGAATTACTCGCCTCAAGACACCTTCCTCATTCATCCTTTTCCTTCTCACTAGTTTCACCAAACGAGAATCAGATGTTTTGGAGAGGAAGGAAGAACTCCCACCCATCCTGCTTTGCTGGGGAGGTGGGTCAGCGCATGTGCCCGTGTGTGTGTGTGTGTGTGTGTGTGTGTGTGTGTGTGTCTGTCTGTGTGTGTACATCTGTGTGTCCACAGGAAGTTGAACATTCCACCCACCTTTCATCACCAAACAGCAGCTGAAGCTGTAGGAGTTTGGAGAACTCGTTCAAAAACATAGCGTATAAGACCGAGGTCAGATTCAACCTAAGGGCGACGTCTGCTCTGTAAAAAGCTTCCACGAGTGTTGTGAATAAGTAGCAGGCTCAACCTTACCAAATTAAAGCAGCTGGATTTATATTTTACTACCTGCTTTTGGCGTGACTCTAACAAACTATTTCAGGAATTTCTGTAACTCTGCCATGAGGCTTAGAATTTTGGGAACCAGGCTTATGAGACTTCCTCCGGTGCAGCCCTATAGTTGCCCTGTCAAAAGCATGACTTGCCTAAACAAAGCAAAGGCCCCTTCCACCCCGCAAATTCCTTGACAACTGCTGCAAGCTTCCTGCTGGCATTTGATATGCTCCAGTTTGTTCCCATGACCAGACTCAAGTTGGGCTCAGGCGCTCACTAAGGGAGAGGCCTGCCTCGCTGACATTCTGAATCCTCCCTGGACGGTCATGTGAAACTTCGCCCCTCGCCTCCGAACTAGCAAGGTAGCGGGAGAGCGCTTAGACAAAGGGCTTTTCAACTTTTGATTTGCGGCACCGTTTCAACCTATAGGCAACACAACGTTAGGGAAGAGGACAGAGAACAAGAAGAAAGAGTCGACATACAATTCAAACCCTCTTGCCTGGTTTTGAATACCAGTACATTGGCATTGGATTGCAGGAAAGGCGGACCAAGAAAGGAATGGCGTGCGGGGTGGTAGGACAGTCATATAGGAAGGTTTCAATCTCATTGTTCACATTCATTTCTTCTACATAAACAGATGGACCTAGGACATATAAAGCCCAATCTTGACTTGTTTTTAAGTCAATCCCCCCATTCTATGAACTAACATTTCGTCACGGTCCACAGAGCTATGGACACCAATTTCAAAGGAATGTTTTTCCTTCTAGAAATGTTTTTCTATCTCCAATGTATCCAGTAGAGGCCTTTTGTATTATGGCACTAACGAGGTAAGACAATGACAGCAACAGTGGGAAATCCTGTATAATTACTTTTAACCTTGGTGGTTAGCGTGCCACAATTGGGTTTCTGAGATTTCTGCTTTCGGGTTGTTTAAATCTAAACTGGCCTCACTGGTGACGGAACATCTGTCATCACTTGCCATCTAAGAAGGAAATAAGGATACATTTAACAATATTAAGTCCATTAAAGCCAAGAAAAGCAGTCCCATCATAAGACAAACAGTCACATTTGGGTCCTTGAACAGGCTGGAGCAGTACCGATGCAGTGCTCGTCATTCACTAACCAAGGTCACATTCACCCACACAACCACACTCCTCTTGACTCATGTCTTGACAATATTCTTCCGTTGAGGTACGAGTATCAGTCACCCCCTTTTTTTTCCCCCTCCGGCATGTCTCTTGAGCCTGGGCTAACTCACCAAGCTGACTCTGTTTTTCCCAGCATGCGGTTGTAAGGTTGGACAGTTCTCTGTATTTCCCGGCCAGCTGGAGTTTGCCATTATTAAGGCGGGGTCTCCTGGCAAGGCTCTCCTCGGCCAAGCTCCGATTGGAGGTCAGCAGTGTCTCTCTGTCCAACTGCAGCTCCTGAAACTGAATACAAGCAAAAAGTCAGAACACTGGCCTTTGTACAGTTTAGAGCACACAGAGGAAGGCAAAAGAAAAACATCTCAGAATTCTTACACATTTTTGCTGACTAAGTCCATGACTTTTCCATGAGCTTCCCGTGACGTCTACCGCCATTTTCACGGCCAATATTTGTCATTGTCTGTTCTTATTGTGTACTTGTTTGTTGAAAAGCTGGTATAAAAGCCCCAGATGTTGTTTGGGTTCACGATCAGCTATCACTTGTGTTCTTATGTAAACAGGAAATTTGGTTTTGGTTTGACTTGCATTTTTGAGAGTTGACTAGACTATTTGTCTCTTCTGAATGACCCGCCTGAAAAATAATTAATAATAAGCTAGAGAGGTACAATTTTTGGAGAAGTCGTAAAATGAGCTTGCACCTTTTCCTGTCCATGATGAATACGGAAAAAAAAAATTAAAATTAAATGTTTTTTTCTCTGGTTTGTGACTTTTATTTTGAAATGCATCTCCGCTGAGTGCAGTCAACTTCACACAGCTCCATCGCTGTGTTGTATCCTTTTTTTTTTGTTTTAGAAGCTGACCTTTTCTTTCGTGCGATCATGCCAAATGATAAAGTGTTGCAGTGTGTCTGTACTCCTGTCTGCTCCAGGGTCCTGGTGTCATCGGTCAGGATGTCAATGTGTCTGCTGTACCAGACCCAGGCAGCCCTCCTCCAGGCGGTACAAAAAAAAAAACACGAGTGCTAGAGTAATGAAACTATCGCATATATATTTACGTTGTAGGAAACAGAAGAGGAAGCTTAATATTTTGATGGATAATATGTCCATTTTTGTCAACTAATGTAAAAATAAAAACGAGCCTCGTGTCCAACAGAGGGGACGGTTAGATAAGGTTATCAGGACTAACCCAGATTTCCAGAGGCCAGTTGCACCACCTCACACTAAGCTCAAACCTAGACTAGTTATAGCATAAGTTACGATTAAGTTATGCATTAGCCTACTACAATTAAAGCCGTTGAACCACACAAATTAGTTAGAACTTATCCCCAAGTAACAGCTAAATACTTGGCCACATTTCAATGTCCATAGTCCGCTGATTCTTTGGCAAGTTGTAATAATCATTGTCGATTCGCCTTCATTTGTAGAAGACAATCATTTGTCTTACTCTCTGTTTCATACAAACTTAAGACTGTCAAATTAGTATCACTAGTCTAGCAACTTCTCACAATGGAACAGTGACGTGGAAATTGAAAGCAAATCCCATCTATGAGGGATATTAGCTAATCAGCTAACGGTAGTCTAAGAATTCAGGCCCGTTTCCCCTCATAGTTATAGTAAAATGTAAATGTAGCAATAATGAAACTAGTCAAACGAAATAGCTCTTATGTGAGCCGTTTCCACAGCCATTTCTTGTTTACTTGCACTGATACAAAGACAACGGCCAATCATAAAAGGCGAGGACTGTAGCCAATTATATTTAGGGTTTAGTGGCGACTGGGTCCGCCCCACTTACTGCCAAAAAGAAAAACGTTTTGCGAGCAGGAGAGCAGTGATGGTAGCTGCGCTCTCGGGGATAAGAGTCGCGCGCTCCTTCGGATCCGGCGCGCGCTCAAAGCCTGGTTTTCTCCCCGCAGGCTATATTATATCGCGGGAGCGAGCAGAGGTACTGCGAAAGCGCTCGCAGAAATAATGCGCGCATGGCTCCTCTATATCCGCGCGCGTGGGTCTCATTTGCGCTCATGGCTTTTGGCACCGATATGCCGTCGTAAAACCACTGATATTATATAATTAGTAATATAAATGAGTATAACGAGTAATTTCAACTTCAAGTCTGAAAATGTTAAGCTGATGCTACTTAAAAATTTCCCAGTATAGCTTAACTGTAGACTATTAACGCTTTCGGAGATTAAGGAGGATTCCTACTTGCCCTTCTGTCACTGACAAAAGGGCAAAAGCTATTTTCCTTGTGCCTTTGGCTCTTCTGTAATATGTAATTTTGTTTGGAATGCTTCCACCAACTAATGCATATTTATGATGACCTGTCTGCATGCCTGCAGCTCCACGCTCAGGTCATTGAGATGTTCCATTAAGTCACGCAGACAAACCAAGTCATCCTAAAGCTTTAACCTTGCTGGCCTTAAAACTGGCGATTTCATAGAATCCACAGACTTTCCTCAGCTTTACCAGCAGACCTCTGAGAAGAATCTTCAAATTCAAAAAGATGGGCAATGAGACACACAGACTTTATATATATATATATATATAAATAATACACACGGTTATGTAGTACTCCGTCTCCCAGTTCTTTTCAAATTGCCAAGTTCAGCATCAACTTTTGTTGTGTCATTGTGAGGCAGAGTGCTAGCTGGTGTCAGTGAGTCAGTTGTGTCTAAAAGTGTTTTCAAAGGATGAGGGCTGGACGCCCTGTAAAATATGGCCCTTTTCCATTGTCGGAAATTGCCATGACGAGCGGTGCCACTCACGGGTTCTATCAGCGTTTCCATAGAAACCGAGTAGTTCTGCATAGTTCTCGGAGCTGAATTTTGATGCAGCTTCAGGAGGGGCTACAAAAGTGTACCGGGAACCCTCGGGTGGAGGCAGCGGCGCTCTCAATCGTGACCGGTCAAAGAAATGTGTTGCCACACCCGTAAACAAACGTATCTAGCCAGATACAACTACCGCTTTTAAAAAAAAAAATCAGCATCGATGTAAACTCTTCCCATCTCTGGCTGCGTATCTTCTAACAAGATTATGGCTACAACCTCTTCATGTTTGTCACCGTTGTTTACGGTGCTCAGCGTCACGTGTAAAATGACGTAAGCAGCAAAACTTGATTTTTTCAGATGCTTTTCCCAACGTTTGTGGTTCTTGACGTACAGTGGAAAAATAGACAAGAACCCATGTCAGAACTTACAGAGAGGTTCCTTTTATTGAAGGTTTTACGAGAGTTTTATGGTTATGGAAAAGGGGCAAATAGTGCACTCAGAGTGTTTTCACATATAGTCCTTTTTAAACCAAACTCAGTCCTCTTAAAGTGGAACAAAAAGTGGACCAAATGAAAAAGGGACTCAGTTCTTTTTGCATTCACACTGTCAGTTCATTTGAAAGAGGACTCAGTTCTCTTTCTGGTCCACTTCAGCTCTGATGAGGCCTCAGTCCTCTTTCTGTTCACACTACAGTTCCTCTGGAGCTCAGACCGTTACTGCTTTGGATTATTATTATTATACTGAACTAAATTATAAACACGAGCATGTGATTCATTTATTAATTTTTCAAACTTACAATGGACATATGAATATAAATCTTTCTACACAGGAAAATAAACATTTTAACAGTTGAATGAAAGGAAAATTATAGCAAACAATGAATGCAATTCAAAAAGACAATGGACGGACTTGGAGGAGGGTCAGGACGTGGATTTACAACTGTCAGTACCGTGTGTGTCCACTATGGGCATCGTCATAAAGCGACACACCTCCTTCGCGTAGAGTTAATCATGAGATTGTTGAATCGCGCACATTCAGATGTCTGGCGACGGTCCTGACTGACGTCCCGGCTTCCAGCCAATAGACCGTTCTCGACTCTCTCTGCTCATCTGTGGCATCTTGTCCACTGATTCAAAATTTCATTTCAAGGTGGCCTTTTATTGTCCCCAGTCCAAGAAGTGTCCCTGTAATGGTCCCACCGTCTCTTGATGCCACACATGTCTGGTCTGGGGATTAACTCCATTATAGGGATTTATCAGTAGTTTTTTTTTTTAAATCTCGCATTTAGGTTGATTTAACCCTTTTATTATCATGCACTAAAAGTTCAAGAAGACCCTTTGTCAAAAATAGCTATATTTGATATGCTGCGTTTATAATTTTGTTCAGTATATCTATATATAATATAGATAGAACAAAATTATAAATGCAGCATATAAAATACATTATATAAATTAAATAATTTTATTATTATCATTACATTATATTATAAACTACTCCCCGTCCACTAGTCTTGCTAGTGTTACCAGTGGCCGTGATGTCTATTTGTTTTTTCGAGCGTCCCAGTGCAATAGCATGTGGTCCGTCTACGGCAAGCCTAGAGGGCTAAAATACAA
The DNA here is from genome assembly GCA_900302305.1 of Polymixia japonica. NCBI lineage: Eukaryota > Metazoa > Chordata > Actinopteri > Polymixiiformes > Polymixiidae > Polymixia > Polymixia japonica. The sequence continues at coordinate 30,754 of OMKK01090517.1, forward strand.
CGGCAAAGGGCGAAGCGAACCTGGAGCACTTTGTGTTCACAATACAGACTTGAAACGAATCGTATTCGCACCACCTCCCCGGTTGTGTGGCTGTCAGCTGGGAGCGAGAGGTCATCCAGCATCACACAGGCCTACGATTCAAATTAAAGGTTTTCTTTCTATTGCTATTTTCATTTGAATACAGTTTAAGAATGTTATTCTGATCGCATTGCACTCATTAATTAACAATAAAACACAGGTCATTCAGAATATCATCTTAACATTATGAAATAAATTACCTGCGGGTGAAATTAATTTTGCTTCTCTCTTCTTCCAACAACTTCACTGCTTTCCCCACGACACACCTCTAGACAAACGCATTTCCTTATATAGAGAAATGGGGGCGTGGCAGTAAGCTAACTGAGAATCGCAGTCACACGCCTGTCAATTTAGAGTGATTCCGATTCCCTAACACGGTGGCAAGAACTAAATTGGAAGGTTGCGCACGTGTCATGAATCCGACGGTAATTTTGCGTGCGGAATTTTTTTTGTGGGCAAAGTAGGAACATTTCTACGCGCATATTGGTGAATGAGGCCCGTTGTGAGCAATCAGCCTACTTTGCTCATTTTCTGCATTCATGCTTAATCGCACATGTATGGAGACAAATAAGCTGCATACTGCGTTCTGCATACTCAACAGCTGTGGTTGCCACAGTCCTCATTGTTCAGAGTGGTGGAATATAAATGGCGGTGCTTAATTTGATACAGCAAGTGGGAGTGTTTCACTTGATGCAAACAGCATTTTGTTGAAATGGAATGGAAGTTAATTTCATACTTTTTAATATCGCCGTATTATATGATTATTTATCATGGGAACTAATATTGTGTAAAGATGACAAATTGTGTAGCCCAACATAAAATGCAACTTATCTATAGAAATTCCCCTTGGCTATTACAATAGCAATCTTTACCATCTTTCCCAATGCATTCGTTATGGAATAGCTCCACATTTTGCACTATGATGGCATCGCAGGTTTAACCGTTTTACTTCTCTGGTTTGAGCTTCCAGACAAACGTTGTTTTCATTCACACATGAAACCACTGACTGGATTGTCCCGGACCGCGGGGAAAACCACAAATTCTTAAACTGAATAACATTCCCCGTTGAAGCCAGCATTGTCACATCTCAGCAGGAAACCAAGTCTGAGGGGTCTCAAACACCAACATAAACCCCACATTGTGACGCACACATGCGTTTCAGCAAGCGCACAAATCTGAAGCTTCTCGGAAGATTCCATCAGTCTCAGCATTCCTGTAATTTTGCTGAGTTGGTTTCTTTTCTGGCCTTGTCCTTTTCTTCCAGCAATCGCTCTCTCTAGGCCCTAGGGCTATGCCTTTGCACCCAGCCACAACTTTTGCATTATGCATCTGTCTTACGTTCACGGGGTCATTAAAAACATATTTGTGGGGCAATCATAGTCCCAGGTTCAGATAAATTTGCAGAACGTGGCGCAATGTTGAGAGAAGCTGACTGTATGCAAAAGATACACTACAGCTCCACTGTTCTCTCTAAATTTCCTGTGACTATAAAGATAACAACAGAGCACATTTCAGTCCATATCCCAAATCATCCATCCTAAACAGGATGGATCAAAACAGACCCTTCATTTCCTGCTTTGGCTGCTCCAGCCCGTTTATCAAACAGGGCCTTTTAGTAGCCTTTGGGACTGAGTGCTCATGTTTTGAAACAGCGACTGTAAAGCAGAGCTGACAGTGTTTACCATCACTGACAAATGACATTTTGGGAGCACTCTGGGTTTGGTGCCACCAGGTCTCTCTGGGAAAGAATAGGCGCGGAGCTGTTGACTTCTGTGGCTTCACATGTTGGACCACATGAAATGTGTATGGGTGCTTCTGCTCTCTACCTTTGACAGTTTGAAGATAGATTCTCTTCACTGAGGCTCAAGCCTAATTAGGCCTCTGCAGTCCCATGCCATCAATTTAAGATTTAGCCCCCAAAGAAAATGACAGGCTGAGGAATCTGTTCCATGAAAGAGGATTCTTCGTTCAGTGTGCCGCAGTCAGCCTAGAGAACTGAACGGAGCCATTAGCTGTGAGAGAAGTCCAGTAAGCTTATAACTCTTCTCCATTTCCATTTGGGACAAGGTAAAATGCTCAGGGAGCGATTGAATACCTCCAAACATAGGAAGAATGGGTCCCAGATGACTATAATATAACTCAACCAGTCCTAAGGTTTCACAAATTACATACTTTTGTCAAACCCCATGATACCAGCAGAGGGTGGCAGTTCAGCCAGGCAGGTAGCGGGGAACTCTGGTTCCAGGCATTTTTTGTTGTCCAGTGCTTAGTGGGTCACTGGCAGGCATTCATCTTATTGTGCCATTAATGATCCTGTGGTTGCCCCCGGAGAGCCAGGAACATTAATGACGCATACTGTTCCAATGGCTCACAGGGGGGTTGTGGAGCCAGGCACACAATTAGAGCAACCATCACAACTGGTACAGTCACACAGCAAATAGCCATAATAATGTGAGCCTTAAGAAATGTGTTGTGGTGTGATCTTCTTGAATGACAATGGGAGGGGGGGAGACACAACAGACATTACACTGATTTTCTATGTAAAATAATTGGTCACAGGTTGTATATAGGGTGAATGTCTTTGGAGCACGAGTATTATAGCATTAATTCGTGTCTGGCAAACCACAGCCTGGGTGAACACTGAGTAAAATAAGACAGAGATCCCCGGGCCTCGGTTCTTAGCACCTCCGCTCTATTCCTGGCCTCTCGCTGAGATGGCTTTGGTGGCATCTCTCTGGTTCACTCACGGCGAGGCAGGTTTCAAATGCCAGGTCTTGCCAAGAACTGGGCAAAGGTTTATCCGGTCCAAATATAAATGCCACACTTAATGCGCTCAGGCAGAGAGCCGTTGTACCGTGGCATGGATCACAATGGTCTAAGCCAGTGGTCACCAATCATGTGCCACGAAGGAACAAGGAGCCTGCAGGTTTTCGTTCCAACTAAGTACTAGACCCTGTGATTCCAGTAATTAGCCCCCCTCTCTTGTTAAATGTGTAGTAATCAGTGAAATCACCGGGTGTAGTGTTTGATTGGAAGGAAAACCTGCTGCTACTCTCTCTGCACTCCACTAGCACTGTGACCGGTGACCATTGGTCTCAGCGGAGTAAAAAAAAAAAAAAAAAAAGGATGCAAACTAATACATCGGAACTCCTAAAGGTTTTAAAAGGACTTACAAAGATTTCGCAAATTTCGGTAAGATCGTTAAGAGAGGCGGGGAGAAAGAAGTGCAGGGACGGGAATGCACGGCTTGCGTTTGAGTGCATGTATGAGAGGTGAGGTGTTGCATCGCCGGACTGCAGAAGGGGAATATCAGTATTCTTCCTACATTAAAAAAAGAAAACCCCCCCCCAAGTGTTGCAGAACGGGGGGAAAACAGGCTCGCCGAGACATTAAACATCATCACGGATCCTGAAACACTGGAGAATAACGCAAACAGTCGACGAGCCGCGGTGACAAAAGACATCTTAACATTCATTTCGAGCAACTTAAGAAAGGCTGTACCGTAAATAATAAATAAAACCTCGTTTAATTAAGGGGACAAACGGTCCAGTGGGGTTTTTTTTCCCCCCACCTTCCCCGTATTACAGAACGACTCGCCTGCGACGGTTTACTTCTGTAAAGAATAAAACGTGTAGGTTTTAATACCTTCTCATCGAGTCGAATGATTTGATCCATCTTGTCCTGGTTTTGTAAAAGCTCCCGCAGTTCGCTGGTGTTTAAAGCCCTGCAGCCGTCGGGACGAGAGTCCGCGTCCTTAATAAAGTTAGACATTGTATTCCTTTTCCCCGCTGCTTGTTCAGACGGTTTGAAACATTGTTGCCCCGCTCGGTTACATTTTCCCTTCCATCCACGGGTTCCACGACCACGGAGACACCAAGAGTGTCAAGACAGCTTCAGCGCAGAGACGACATCCGTTTTTGTCGGTCGGACTTCCGTTCCAGTTTTTTTTTCAAAGCGATAGTCTTAAAGACGCGCTTAAAGATGTCAGAGTTTCGATAGTCAAGATGGCTCACAAGATGGGAAACCCTTAGTCCGCTGAAGTGGAACCACAAATGGCGGAGTGTGTGTGGCGGGAAATAAGATATACGACTGTGCAAAATTAAAGGTGAAATGTGTCATATTTTCTGCCTACTAGAGTGTGTGTGTGTGTGTGTGTGTGTTCACTTGTTTCAACTGAAAACATTGAAATGATCAAAGGATGCATCTTTAACGACCGTCTAGACTCAAGATCGTCGGTTCAGTGGTTGCCAGTTTTTCTACCTAACTACTGGTGGACTTCACATTGTCGAACTCAGTCGTTTCATTCGCTGAAGACACAGGCCCGATCTCAATGTACGGCCGGTCAACCTGGTTCACTTCCCTACACAGCAGCCAGACTTGTTTGGAAACAGTCCAACTCTGACTGGCAACCAGACTCAGTCACTATCATGGAAGCAGGTTAACCACACAGTACTACACAGTTACCATCATGAAATTAAATTATCAATAGCGTACAGGGTAAGTTATTTTAAATAGTTTATTTTAAAAATGAAAAGAACATGAAGTGAACGATATGTACAAAAATGATGAATGGCATGTAATGTTAGACTAACTGAGTTTTAGTAGGCTAAAAACCAGGCTAATATAGTTAGCTTGCTGTCTATATAGATCTATGCCATGAACACACACAGAAAACACACCTAATCCCTGCTGTATTCAGCAGACCAAACCTCACGATCAAAGAGGTCTGCACCCACACCACCGAAGGGCAAATGGAAACCATCACAGTTGCCCTTCTGAATGTCTCTGTCACATCAGTGTACAAACCCCCCCAAAGCCCATTCCTTCACACTGAACTGCCAGACAGATGCAAGAGGAAATATCGGGGACTTCAATGCCCATAGCACATTGTGGGGCTATGAAGTGAATGATCAAGACGGACATGAAGTTGAAACCTGTCTCAAGTCAAAACACCTGACCCTGATCCACGACGCCAAACTACCAAAATCTTTCCACAGTGCCAGATGAAAACGAGGATACAACCCAGATCTTGTTTGTGTGAGCAGCGAACTATCACCCAGAGCTGTGAAAGAGGTCCTGGACCCTATCCCCCACACACAACACCGGCCAATCACCATAACCATCCGATCTGTACTCCAAGCAACAACCGTCCCCTTCCGCAGAAGGTTCAATCTGCGGAAGGCCGACTGGCTGTCATTCCAACAGGAGATCGAAGACTCCATCCGCAGCATCCCAACACACCCCAACAACTATACCACGTTCACAGATCTGTTGAAAAGGTCAGCCAGACGACATATACCAAGGGGATGCCAGACCAAGTACATCTCCGGGCTGTCAGAAACATCCAGTGATCTACTGAAAGCCTACTACAGGGCATACCACAAGGACCCCTTCTCCCCCACCACCATGGAACTCGGAGAGATCCTGTTAAACAAAGTCAGGGAAGATCGTAGGCAAGTCTGGAAGGAGCTGATAGAAAACACCAACATGACCAACAACAGCAGGAAGGCGTGGGCCACAATCCGCCGCCTCGGCGAAGACCATATCACACCACCCACACTCACTACAGTCACAGCAAACTCAGTTGCAGCACAGCTCGTGGCAAATGGTCACAGCCAAAACCGCCGCAGACCCACAGGAGAATACCGCCGGACAGCGGCATCAGACCACCCACAACCAGCCAGCGCCCTTACCAAGCCCTTCGACCTAGAAGCACTCGAATCAGCAATGAGCTTGCTGAAACCTTGGAAAGCAGCAGGAATCGATGATGTACTGGCAGAAATGATACAGCACCTGGGACCTAAAGCAAAGACTGCATCACCTACAAGCTCTATGAGAGGCTATTACTCCAACGCCTAATGCCAATTATAGACTCTAAGCTTACTAAAGACCAAGCTGGCTTCCGTCCTGGCCGCTCCTGTGCTGGGCAGCTACTGAACCTCACCCAACACATTGAGGATGGTTTTGAGTGCAAACTCATCACTGGAGCAGCTTTCATAGACCTCACAGCTGCCTACGACACTGTCCAGCACTGCACCATGATCAGGAAACTTTTGGACATGACTGGTGACCCCAACCTGTGTCAAGTCATCAAAAGCCTCCTCAACAACAGGCGCTTCTTTGTCTAACTAAACGACAAGAAGAGCAAATGGACAGCCCAAAAGAACGGCCTACCACAAGGCAGTGTACTGGCCCCTCTCCTTTTCAACATTTACACCAACAACCAACCACTTCCCCCACAATGCCACTGTTTCATTTATGCTGATGACCTCTGCATCACCACCCAACAAGAGAGTTTCCAGAAGATCGAATCTGTCCTGGAAAGTGCCCTCCAAGAGATGTCAACCTACTACAACAACAACCACCTGAAACCCAACCCATCAAAAACCCAGCTATGCAGCTTCCATCTGAAAAACTGGGATGCAGGAAAAGAAGTGAGCGTCTCATGGGACGGACACAAACTCTCCAACCACCCAGTGTATCTCGGAGTCACACTGACAGGACACTCTCTTTCAAACCCCACCTTCACAATACCAAAGCCAAGGTCAACACTCGCAATAACATCCTGCGTAAATTGGTAAACTCAAAGTGGGGTGCTGACCCACCAACCATCCATGGAACTGCCTCGGCCCTGTGCTTCTCCACAGCTGAATATGCGTGTTGAAGCTGGGGCTGCTCCCACCACAACAAACTGGTCAACACAGCCCTCAATGACACCTGCCGCATTATCACAGGATCATAAAGACATCAGTTCCGTGTCTCTATGTCTGGGCTATTCAACTGGCGGAAGAATTATGAGAAAAGGGAAAAAAAATAAAAAACAAAAAAATAAAAAAATTTTGGGGAGGGGGGTTGGGGGAGTCCAGCTCCTGGCCCATTGGGTTTCTGACAATGTGGCCCTCTGAACAATGTAGTTGAATAGCCCTGCTCTATGTCCTAGCTGGCATTGCACCACAACACATCAGATGATTCATCGTTTCCCAAGATGAGCGGAGAGCACAGGAGCTCGATACGAGGCACCCCCTGCACGGACATACAGCACCTCCACCTAGACTGAAATCCAAAGCCAGTTTCCTGCATACAGTCCCACCTCTCCAGACAAGCAAAGAAACAGCAAGGTCCAACATCTGGGAAGATGAATGGAATCAGCTCGACACACGAGCCCACGAATGGATGGAGAAAGAATCACACCGACTGAACACCTCGCCAGCAGACACAACCTTCCACGGCCAACCTGCAAGACCCTCAACAGACCAGGAGTGGAACAGGGGAGGTGCAGAGCCCTGATGAAAGCATGGACCTACCATGCAGCTGTGCAGCAGTACAGACAATGACCTACCTACTGGAATGTGACGATGCTCCCCAGTGCAGCCCCCCAAGACCTGGCTGAACCGACTCCATCACCCAGATACTGGCTGAACGACATGAGACTGCAAAGGACTCCAAGATTGTTTGAGGGAACTATAACGTTATAACTATAACTATAACGTTAACTATAACTATAACGTTATAACTATAACTATAACTATAACGTTATAACTATAACTATAACGTTAACTATAACTATAACGTTATAACTATAACTATAACGTTAACTATAACTATAACGTTAACTATAACTATAACGTTAGCTAACTGGACGCAACAGTCACTAATGCTAACGGAGCTCCTCAGGGATTTAACATATTATTTTTATCATTTTGACAATTTAACCGGTGACAACACATTAGTTAAGGTTGTAAGGACTATGACTGTTG
>OMKK01090518.1:9435-21282 GCA_900302305.1 Polymixia japonica
GAAAACTGTTTTCTGCAGATAATATAAACTCTGTCCATGCTCTTCTGCAACTCAGTCATGCTTATCAATTCACATATTGAGAAATTAAGTAGATGCATTAAGTATATACCTTATTAAGTATAATATTTTTATGTGTATATAAGTGTGTGTATATACAGTGTATATATATATTATAATAACAAATTGCCATAAAATTGCTTTACAAGTTGTGACAAGCCTCAACCCTCCAAACCCTCACTGTCAGGGTTGGACAGACACTGGGACAGAGGTTTGCACACTTTATTTAAACAGAAATTGATTGAAATGTAAGGGCCAGTACAATGTATTAATAGTCAGTGTCTGTGCCTTTTCAGGCTATTAGTCCAAATGTGTGTGTGTGTGTGTGTGTGTGTGCACTACAAGAGAGAGAGAGACACACCGTTAGCCATCAGATATAGTATATCAGGCTGCTAATCAACCTGATCTCACAGCTGTGCCCACTCTGTTCCTACAGCTGTCATCTAACCCACAACCCACTACCCCACCAGTGTGAAGGCATTTCTCTTCATTTGAGTGTCCAGTAGGGGAAGGAGAGAGAAGGGATAACATCTGACCTGAGTTAGAGCTGAACTTGTAACACTGTGAGCATGTGACATGGTTTGCGCCAGAGCACTTTGAAAAAACCCCAAACTAGACTAGCTAGTAACCCAACTAGACAAAAGCATTGACTAAAACTGTGATAGATGATAGAATGGGTGTATTGCAACGTGCTGATAATACTGGCTTTAGAAGAGAACACCACTGTTTCAGTATTCCAGGCATTCATCCTATGTCCAAAGAAAATTAGGCATATTTATAAACACAACCGCCCACTGTTTTACTATTCCAGAAACAACAATCCCCCTGAATCTGTGACACCAATGTACATTTCCTTGGAAAATCAATTGGAAAAGATGTAAACAGTGACCACGAGAGACCCTTAGATGATTTTCTGGTAAATACGGGTACATTTTCCTGATCGTGAATGATAACACAACTATATTATAAAGCTCATGTCAAATGTTAGACAATCTAAAACAAGAAAAACAATATAAGGCCTCTAAGATGCAAGAGCACGTCTTGAAGCACCTTCCAGGTGAAACAGATGAGTAACACGCAAACAAACAAATAAAATATGTAAGTTCAGTTGGAAAACATGAAAATGGCTGATAAAAAACACAAAGGCAATTATAAGTAAGATAAAAATAAATAAACCGGCAAAAAAAAGCTCTCGAGGGTGGTTTGAAAGCACAGAGACGGGGGATTTTCAGTAAGGATCCACAAACATGAGTTTCCCCTTCACTGTGCTGCTCTCTACAGTACAGATTTTACATTGGGATGAATTGAATCTCATTTTCAAAATGGTGATGGTTTTTTTCTTAATTTTAACAGGTGTGCGAGTTATATTACCTAAGTATCATCATCAGTCTTGCTCAACATAAACACACAGGTGAATATCCTACATCTGCACCTATACATCGACTCCTGTCTGTAACTGCTTGATGCCCCTGTTGAAACACTGTTGTCTCACCCCCGGGGTTGTTTGTGTCTTCATTCATCGTCTGTAAAATACTTGTTTACTCTACTACAAGAATTGTCCGGCATTCTGATTACAGTAATGCGTAACCGAATTTGTATTTTTTTTTAAAAAGGTTAGTTTACATTGCTAACGCCTATAAACATTAAGTTGATGCATTGAAGACATTGTACCTGAATTTGAGATGTGAAAAATGTCTCCAAGCCACACTTTTTAATGTGACACTAATGTTTCCCATAGGGGAAATTTGCTCTCTGCTTTCCCCAATTCAGGAAGCGTACAGCCGTGTCAGCTACAGAACAGCACCACGGAGCTAGTAAGAATTTAGTGTTTTGCTCAAGGACAGCAAAGCGGATGCCTGCCAACCCAGGAGCTCGAAACAAATTATTGGAAATGTGAATATACCTAAACTTTATATGTCCATATAAATTAAGGACAGGGTCTGTAATGAATCGTTTTCTTCTTCTGCGTAACGATGCGGTGGGAAAAGGGGTGTGGCTTCCCTTCACCTCATTAGCATATCGACACGTTATAAAGAACTCGGCGTATGAAAAGTAAGACAGCGGGTCACCTGCGTTAATAGCACTGGCTCCTCCCACTCGCGCACCCACCACCGGTGTGCTGACCTGAAATGTATCCCCTGCTCTTAAAGCCTCCCGCGTTTTAATCTGGGAAGAGAGAAGAAACAGGGAATAAAGGTAGAACATCACAATGTATCTTACCTTGACACCAGACTTTTATCTCCTCTGTAAATTTCACACCTGGCTCTTAAGCCGTGCTCTGAGGCACGTTGCCAGAGGCACTTTACTCTAACGAGACCAGAATAAGAAGAGGTCTGATACCTGATAACACCTCAGTGTTCACTGAAGTCAGCGTTAAAGCATATCTCATTTTCAAAAAATTTGAATTCCAACGTGGAAAACTTGACAAATTTGAATGTTATGACCTGGTGGCTTTGGCTGAGGTGTTGAGGAAGCATTCAACCTCCTAGAGTTTATGAGCAGTGCAGTTGATTAATTACATAATGCATTTTTATGTTTGTTGGCAGTTAATGGAATAACATAACCTGGACCCAGCTGTAATCCCTTCACCTGGCTCTTCAAGCTAGCACACCTATGAGGTAAGTGCATTTTTTAACAGCTACATTATATATTATAACCCAGAAAACAGAGTATTATACCCAAATTAATGTCACACATTTTATCCATTCAGATCAGAGCTTGATTAAACTTGTCCATCATGACACAAATGGTGCCAGGTGAGTAATCAAAACTTCAAGACGGTGACAGACACACTCATTCACTCAATCTTCCTCTCTCACGCACGCACGCACGTGCACGCACGCGCACACACACACACAGAAATTAATTAAAATGGGGACACGGTTCCCTTCTATACAAGTTGCAGTGTTTGCAGGATGTTACTTTGGGCCAGAAGGACACAGTGAATACCTTCGCTAGGTGAAGAGCAGGAGAAATGTCTGGAGGACTGCAGTCATTCTTTTCCTCATCTGACAACCACACCGCAAGCCCTCACCAGCAACAAATAAACAGCATGCAGGTTTGCATTCAAGGCCAAAAAAATAAATAAATGCATAAAAAAATCCATATACATTAACTTCCCCAATTCACATAAACTGAAAAATGGAGATGTTTTTATAGCACAGTCTATATTTTCTATCGTAACAAGCAGTAAAATTATCACTGAAAAGGCTTTTAGGCCTAGATCAGGCTGAGAGAGTTCTTAGTGAATGATTGGATGATGTTTTAAACTAACAACACTATGCTACATATTTTGTGATACATTCATAAAATGGAAGCGAGTAATAAAATGGTTTGTTTTCTTCTGCATGTGTATATTTGATTAGGCCCAAAAAATACAGAATGAATGAAAGGAAAGGAAAGCATAAAGTAAACAGTAATGGAAATCAAACAAAGTATTTTTTTTTTTTACGAGAGTTTAACAAGAAAATGAATTCATTCTTAGGCATCTAGTTATTGTGCTCCAAGAAGGGACGACTTTGCTAAATATGGATATATGCAATTTGTTGTCTTGCTCGCCATGGTTCCTTTTAAAGGGGTGCACATGAGCAACTCAATAACGATAAGCCTGAAAGCATATTTAAATAATAATTGTGCAACAAAAGTGGAGAAAAACAAACAAGAGTGAAAGAAAGAAAAACATGCAGGATTTAGGAAGTTTGAAGTCACTCAAAGTCACTTTTAGAAAGCGGTCCAAATGAATAATGGAGCAAATACAGATGTATAAAAAGTCAACTCGAAGTCACATGACACTGTACAAATGTTTATCATTGGTCTGGGCATGAGGCAATATTTAATTAGTCTTCGCAATGAACCTGATAGTAATGTGAGCAGCATGTAAATGATGTCAAGTTCTCAAAGTAAACGGTTTAATTATTAGTTATTTGCATTAGGACAGTGCAAAGTTATGTAAACTGCATAAAAATAGATCTCTTAGATTTGTTAAGACATTAAGTGCAGTTCTATAATATACAGATACAAAGCATAACAAACGACGACAAACAATAGGAAGTATGTACGTATAACTATCTCTTCATATTCAACATTCCTGAGTAAGATATTAGGAAGACGTGTCCTATCCAACACAAAGCATCAAACACAGTGTCTTGGTATTGCACATACGGCACATTGCTAAGCACATAAGAAATGTCTAGTTTTTCAATGATAACTTCTGAATGGTTCCACTAATCTTACAGCTTACTTTCTATGGAAGGCCATTTGAGCAAATAATGTCTTCGAAATTTCGACAATTAAAATGTGTGTTAACACGTAGAGTTTGGTCGTGTTAACACATAATATTTTTACGCGTTAACACAACAACAAGTGACGCGTTAACCTTGAATGAGGGACCTTGAATCAAGGCAGTCATACATATTCACGAGGAGGGTTACGTCAATGATGTCGAACAACAACACAATCCAGATAGCAGACGCATTTGGGCCAAATTGGGCTCACTTTTGGCACTTACGGCCCAGTTATGGCACTGGCAAGTGTTGTGTGGGCCAGACGTAGGCCAGAAGCCATGAGCCGGGCTGGACTTGGGTCACGGCAAGTGTGTGGGCCACACATGGCCCAAATGTCATGAGCCGGGCCTAACTTGTGTACAGCGTGGGCCAAATAAGGTGGACTTGTGGCTGAGTTTAGGTAGCCAGACCCGCCCTGAGTCAACGCCGTCATTCAAGGCCAGATTTGGGCCATAAGAGGATGTGGGCCATCTGTAGATGTGGGCCACATTTGGGCCAAAGATTAATCGCTATCTGGGAAGGCAGCATACCAAAACATTACAGGATCGTCAATATAAAGTGGAATTCCATGTTAAAGATCAGGCATACAGCATTACACATGGCTGCTCAGACCTGCTGCTCACTCATCTTTATGAATTGATGGAACAAACATGTGAATAAATGTGCAGTGACGCCTAGTGGTGGGACTGGTAACACAGACACAGATTTGGAAATTATTGTTACCGATATTGAAATTCAATGGGATAAACAGCATCATCATGATAAAGTTAACTACAAGCACCTGAGGTGAGCCATAGCATAACCTAATATTTTGGTTTGTGTGCTCTACAAACTATTCAGCTAGGAACAGCAACAGCCAAAAATCGCTGTGCCTCAGACTTCCTTTCCAACACCCCTATTAGACAAGAATGGAACAACCCGTTGGCTGCGACAGGTATTTGCATGTTAACACGCCAAAATGAGACATATTAAGATGTAGAAAATCTACCTGACGTGTAAATGTGTCAATTTCTGTTGTGTTAACGCGGAAAAATATTACGTTACCGCGACCAAACTCTACGTCTTAACACGCTTTTTAATGTTGTATAAACACAAAATTTCTAAGATGTTATTTGCTCAAATGGCCTTCCAGAAGTTTCCTCCATGTCATATCATCATATCATCACCGGTAACTCAAAAGAGGTTTCGTGATGAAATGTGTTGACCTTTACAGTGAAGGTTAGTGCTATCTAACGAATCTTTTGGCATTCGTGTTGATAAAAGCTGGTCATGAAAGGGCTATCTCGTGTGTAGATGACAGACGAAGACTTTGATTACTTTGCATTAGCTTCATCCTTGATCCGTTATATCAATTAATAAACAAAATAAATGTTATCTCACAATTTTCAGAGTCCAATAACCAACCTGATCACAACAATCTAACTCAATACCAATAATTTCAAAGCCAAATTTGGAATACGCGACATCTGGATATTTTTTTGTTATATAACATACCACGGTATCATGATGAACAATGGCGAATGTAAACAAATGTCAAGAAATGTATTTAAGGCCTGAGGTATATCAAGTGGTGTTCTCTTGGTGATGCTCTGAAGGAGAACGATTTGGCTCCTTAAACCCTCTCCGCTACTCGCGAGGTCTCTGTCGGCTGCATCGGAAACTCGTCCGAGATGTCCACCGGGTTGTCGTAAACTTGAGAGTCCTCAGCATGCTGGTGCCTGGCAAAGTTGACAAAGACCTGGAACACGAGGTTGGGGAAAGATGGCACTTGTTAGCGTCGTAGAAACCTTGAATTACACACAGAAGGGCTGTTTGATTCCCAGCTATCCCTGCTGAAGGTGCTCCCCACTACCCGCTTGGTATAACACGCAGATGGTGCTGCTGACAACAGGGTGGATGTGAATGAACCGCCAGACAAGGGCCGGGAAGAGGAAAAAAAGGCTCGGTTGGCATTGTGAATGTCAGTTTGACATCCTTGACCAGCTGAGAAAGGGAGAAAGCAATCACTCGTCACTCTGCGATGTCCTATTTAATGTCAGAAGATAACGGTCCCATAACGTTCCCAGAAAGCTGTTGTGTATCTTATTGTGTTGCAGACATTACTGTGCCGCAGACCTTTCTCTCCCCTTGTAATTTGCTGTCTGATGTGGTAATGCTCCACGAGAAGTTTTTATTCAACAACAAAAGCGACAGCAAGGATCAAATAAAATAAAAACGCATTGCTTTTTCATTAAAATATTTTCGGCGGCTGTTGGAATCGAGGAGAAAATGGGAATTACAAGAGTGCATCAGGAGTCCTGATGGATAGTAATCCTGACCATTTTCATTACACACAAGGTAAAATATCTATATCTGACTTTATACAGCAAAGAACAAAGTTTAACTGACCAACTATTATACTATGTTCTCCGCCTTGTCCATTAGACAATCCTATGAAATATATTTCTCTAAATAGTTACAGACCATAAAAGTAAAGATAGAACGCACATAAACATACGGTAGACTTTCCGACCTTGATGAATTGGTCTTCTGTTGTGAAGCCCGGATAATAAAGTAAAAAAATAAATAAAATAAAAGGAAAATACAGTTTTTAATTCCCCAGTGGAATTAATCTGCGACCCCCTAACTTCACTTTAAAGATAAAGCAAAAATGTTGTCCTTATTAGCACGGAGTAATTCCGTTTTTAGAGCACAGTGAGTTTTTCGCCAGCTACCCAGATGCATTTACTGTGTCAGATGTCTTACTACTTAATTGGAACTGGAACGTCTTTGGCTGCAGGAACACGGACAGGAGGGGTGTGATGTCTTTGAAAGACGTCCAAATGACCCCGGGCAATAGATCCATTTGCAGATTTTTTGGGTTTTTCATTTTAATTGTCAGGAGTGTGCTAGAGGTTTTGTTACAGGGAAAAAGTTGAAAAATAG
This sequence comes from Polymixia japonica, assembly GCA_900302305.1. Classification (NCBI taxonomy): domain Eukaryota; kingdom Metazoa; phylum Chordata; class Actinopteri; order Polymixiiformes; family Polymixiidae; genus Polymixia; species Polymixia japonica. Next base: position 16,701 of record OMKK01090518.1, read on the forward strand.
GCAGGCAATTTCCATGGAGAACGGAGCTCATGGATCTGTTACCATCAAAATAGTTAACTATAAAATAGTGATGGACTTATCTTCAGTTACAAAAAGTTTGCTTCTCTGCAGCAACTCCGTCAAATAACATCCCCCAGAAAATAATCCACAAAATAAACTTTGTAGTCCATACTGAGGTAGTATGTCAAGAGAAAGGGGGGTTCTCGACTGGTGAGCAAGCGACCTGGCAGACTACTAGCTAGCCGTCTGGTTTTTTTTTGCTGTCAGGATGTCAACTTTGTGCTATCAGGTCACAGTTGTCAAGGCATCTTATGAGGGGAGAATAAGTAAGAGGATAAAAATGACAGCAGCAAAAAATATCACCCCCTCCATCTGCCTTGGCCTTTGACCCTGCCAAAGGCTGCTCTTGGCTGAACCATGTACAACATTTCATATGGATGGAAATGCCAATAGCACTTTCAATACTGAGTCAAGACTAGGACGTTTTTGATTATGATTTATAAATAATATATGTAGCTCATATTTCAGGAAATTCCTGGTTTGACCAAAAGAGACTTTTATACAGTTTGACAATGTATAGCTCGCACATAGTTAAATAGTTAAACCATGTTAAATTGATTCCCTCACTGAAGACGTGATGTTTTTTTCCATCATCAACACTTGGCGTTTAGGCAACCATCCATTAATAACCTGAACTTCATGCACCAGTGCTGCTGAGTGGCATTTTCTTAATAACAGATGGATATGGGCATTAATTACATTAAAGGTGGTGCATTCTGGTGTTTATGAGATGCCTGTTGAGGCAGAACAGAGGAGGGGAAGGATGCTGAGTCGAACAATTAACCTCTCCTGCGTTTCAAAGGAGTCCCCGCAGCATGCAAAACGTTGCTTTTTAAAAACAGCTCATCCCCATGTCAACGCCCAGCCGTGACAGTTCACACACTGTCTTTCAAATGTTCTTCACGTGTGGATGAGCTCACTTCTAGTAGTCTGTTAGTTTGCTTATGTTTAGTTTAGTTTAGATTAGAGGAACTTCTTTAATTCCCTGGGAGAAATACAGTTAGAATACAGCAAGAATGAACAAATATAAATAGTAGTAATGCTAAGGTTAATTAAACACAGTGCACCAGCATAATACCATCACAAGAAGTTGTTAAGTACAAAATATATAGTCATAATAAAATGGTTTTGTTTAGTTTATTATAGATGAGTTTATGCAGTAAATATGTAGTAAAATGGTTTAGTTTGGTCTGTTAAAGAAGGTCTGCTTCTTTTGTATTTTTCTATAACACTGACTATATAAAACACCTACAGTTTATACTCACCACAGACATACTGTATATGACTGTTCTGCACCTCAGCAACGCCATTTGGGAATACGAATATCACGCTTCCTCAAAAGCTAGCTTTTGCGGTGAGGACGACAAGGTGAAAGGCACTGAGTTCATGCCATTTCCGCAAACAAAGGGCAAACGGTTACGAGTCCCACCACGCCGTCCCTTACACAATGGCAGTATAGAAAGTCAAGTTTTACTTTCAAACACTCCGTCTGCACTGTCTCTGCCATCAGCATTAATGGCCGGCCCCAGGCTGTGAGGATCAATATTAATTGTAGTGCAAGCAGAGTCTTATACTATAGGTCAACGCTGCTCTCTATAAATCACCGGCTGAAAGGTGACTGTCTTATTCTCCACAGGTTCCCCACAGTCCTCCCCTCTGTGTTTTAACGTGCTGACCTCCTGGTCCAAGTATGATTTATTAACTGCTCCTGATCTGGTAAATATTGACCATCGCTGAATGGCGGGCAAGTTGCCTTTTAATAAAAACTAAAACGAAGGACAACAACAACAACAGAAAGTGCAAGATATGCATTTGTATTGTGGTCTTGCTCTCACACACACGCGCACACACACACACACACACACGCGTTTCTCTCTCACTCTCCCTGACATGTTGAGTACAGGGGCAAAAAGAAAAACATTGATAAACCCAATGCATTGTAACATCCACGGATAACATAAAACACTGTTGGCTCGATCACTGACTTGATGCCCGAGTCACCTAGAGAACGTCACCCTCTCGCTGCTTTCTCAAACATAATCTTCTTGGATTAAACTTGAGAAAATGAGCACATTACCTATTGGAATTACCTATTGGCAATCTGAGGTATGGCAACAGTAAAATAAAAGTTGTTTACATTTTTTTTTCCTTGCTCATTATTAATGATCATTGGGCCAACATCTGTTATGCTTTACTGAAGATCTGTGAAGCGTAATTGGGGTTCGGTTCAAAAAAGCGATTGACATTCATAGTAGTAAACAGACGTGAGCTGGTTGCGAGTTAAAGCCAAAATTGAAGCAATTTCCAAAATTTCTCCCAGACATTGTAAGAAACTTGTTTAACCTTTAAAGGAAACGCTTCTTCTGAGGTAAAGTTGCAAAATGAGATTTAAGCCATTGCTGAACTAGGTGGTTCACTTCCTTTTCCCCCTAGGGGAATATGTACTTGAAGTTTAACCATTTTTCTTACGAAGATTATGAAAAAGTATTTCTCACATTGTGTTATATTAACTGATGATAAAGAAAACTACAGTGTGACAGTTTGTTTGCCACGGTACACAGGAGTACATAGACAAGAATGACACATGAATGCACCACCACCCCCTCCAAATCTGTCTAGAAAATAAGTGGTCGATTTTTATCCAAGGACAGCCTCTTCTCTCCCGAAGTACAAGTGGACAGGCCACTTTTTTTCTAGACCTCTCTGAGGGTGTCCTCACCTCCAACCCGGTCATCTGCTGCTGAGGTAATGGTGGGCTTGGAGGACCAGACACACTCAGACTCACATCTCGGGGCCTGATTGCATCGGGTCCCCGGGGGCATTTGAAAAACACGGAGATGACGGTGGCACACAACATGCGGGGCTTGGTTTATCTCACAAACCAGGAGTTCCTGCCTGCGCGCCAAGACTAGAGTAAAAAGCTAAAAACAAGGTGCTAGGGGACTTTGGTATTGATGGTCGCAGTCTAGATTGTTAATCGATACCGAGACCAGGGTGCTGAACTATCTCTGGTACACATATGCTGCATGGGCCTCGTTGGTCATTGTCAGACAGCAGACTAAATGAAAGATTGTTACGATATAGGCTACATCAATTCTTTAAATCCTATCCTGGAATGCACAGACCTTCGTACCTGTGGGCAATATAAAGCTGGATGCACAAATGAATCGGCTAATGGTTTCTTGAATTGGGTTGGGGCAAAAAATATCTCTCACTCCCAAGAACTCGAATATTAAGGATATTAAGAATTGTGTGCACGGGGCTTTTTCAATGAGATTTCCCTGCTTAAATGAATGTATCAAATCAAATCCAAATACCTCTTTGTTTCTTTATGCAAATTTTGTTCAAAACATGACAAAAAAACAAACAAAAACAAATGCTTGATGATAGCGTTCCACATGTTGAAATAAAATTCTTTAAACGAGGCACAGTAGCAAGGCACCTAGCGCTCATCCAAGAAAAAAGGCCCGTGACCTGTGACCTTACCTGATCCAGAGTGGTCTGGGACACGGAGTAGTCCTCCACGCCGAGCCTCTGCTGGTGGCTGGTGAACTGGCCGAAGATGCCCGCCAGAGCGCCCTCTGCGTATGGGAGCTGATATTGCAGTGTGTTATGATGCTTCTCTTTCAGGATGCTGCCTGGGAAGTTCTCCTGGACAAAGTCCTCAACCGGTGCCAAAGCGGGAGGAGACCCCCCAGCCCTCACAATCACCGTGTAGCCGTCGCCAAATCTGGAGACGCACAAGCAAACGACATTTAATCCAATCCAATCCAATCCACTTTATTTATATAGCACGTTTAAAAACAACAGAAGTTGACCAAAGTGCTTTACAGTCAGTCAGAGCAGTAAAAATACATAAGTAAAAACACACACATGTAGACATACACATAAACTCACAATACAGTGGACACAGAACGAACACAGCAGGCTGTAAACATTTTTTTTTTTTTTTTATACTAGGGAGAACAGGTATGTTTTCAGGTGAGCTTTGAATATTGTGAGCGTAGCCTAATGTGGGGGGGTAACACGTTCCAGAGTTTGGGGGCGACAACGGAAAAAGCACGGTCCCCCCTGTTCTTTAGCCTCGATTTGGGGACAACGAGGAGGGACTGGTCAGCAGACCTCAGAGATCGTGACGGGGTGTAGGGGTGCAGGATCTCGGTGAGGTAGGGTGGGGCCAGACCATTCAGTGCTTTATAAGCGAACAACAAAATCTTAAAATGTATCCTCGACTGCACAGGCAGCCAATGAAGGGAGGCGAGGACAGGAGTAATGTGCTCCCGTTTGCGTGTCCCTGTCATTTGGACCAGCTGAAGACGCGCCAACGAGGCCTGGCATTTAAGCAGGGAAGGGAAGAACGAGATGCATACGTACGCGTGATCAGCGGCAGTTGCATGTTCAAGCACGCGAAGCACTATTTGAAGAAAAGACAAAGTCGTTCGAGATTACCGCGCGTCTGGGGCCCGTGGCCACAAGGAGGGATACGTTTTCAAAATATAATCAATCCTGCCTCCCAACAATA
>OMKK01090519.1:0-23804 GCA_900302305.1 Polymixia japonica
CCGTCGTTTTTATATTGAAAAGGGGCTAAACACTCGTCTCTACCATCTCTAGGCATCAGCATTTGTGGGAGATCACAAGCCCTCGGCCGTGTTAAGACCCTAGTTCCTCCCTTGTCTCCAGGTATAACGCGGGGTTGGGGTACATACTGGTGGGATTAGAAGCATCAGCCCTGTGTTTTCAATGGTTCAGAGGCCTTTTCTCTAGTTTCCATGCATGAGAGTAAAGCACATAATATATTCACCTATCTATAGAGTTAGAGTCTCCTTCACTGGAACATATGTCAATGCAGTGGAATTAATATTTCTGCGTCAAATAACGTGACACGGTCGTTTTGAACGGTAAGGACACGCTCCTTAATTAGGCTTTAATCACAGAGCCGACAATGACAGGTAAGATAAACCTCCACACGTTTATAATGGCCATATTATTGCAGTGTAAACCTCACTGCGCAGCTATATTTCGATGTGGCACAATCTATTTTATATGAATAGTTACATGCATGTTATGTCACTGTAAATATTTCCAAAGCCACCGCTGTTCCCGTGTGAAAATAATTGCTTGGGAATAATTTTAACGCCGCCGTGGCAAAACACTCCCTGTATTGATCACCTCACCGTCAGGCCTCGTGTCAACCTGCTCGTTAATTCTCTTGATTAGTCTACAAAACAGCTGTTTTTAACGCTATAGGTTTGGTGTAGGAAAAGCACTGCGTAGGGAAGCCTGGTGAGGGATGGAAGAGAGAGAGCGAGAGAGAGAGAGAGAGAGAGAGAGAGAGAGAGAGAGACGCGAGATCCAATGAGGCTCGACCTCGTCTGCGCTTCTTCTCGTCAGGAGAGGAAAAAATATTTTTTTTTGCTTCTTCTTTTTTTTGGTGTGTGTGTGTGTGTGTGTGTTGCTCATTGAGTCGCTGGCTTACCTTCCCTCGCCTTGAGGAGGACCGTGTTGGCCACGATGTTTTCAATCTCCATGGTCAGAATGTGAGTCCCGTGCAGTCGCGATACATTTCACTCGGCGGAAAAGAGGATTTTTTTCTTTTGATCAAACGCGCCGACGACGCTCAGGATGTTTCATGCGCACTAGGCGGGTTCTGCGCTGGATCATATTAGGTCTTAATACTGGAACATAGTCGGTTTTAATAGTGGTCGTCGCTCCTCTCCATTGCCGGGTGGTTTTATTAAACCCTACCTATTGGAGCTATACGACTACGGACGGGCTTGTTAGCATTCACAGCCTTGCCTCCCCTTTCCTCTCTGCCTTCCTTCCTTCCTTCCTGCTTCGGCTCGTTCGCTCCCTCCTCCTCCTCCTCCTCCTCCTCCTCCTCGCCCCTCGTCTGCACAACGAACGAGCGAAGAGTAGGAGGGATCAACTTACAACCATTGCAATCACACACACACACACACACACATACACACACACACACACACAAACCACACACATACAATTACCTTGGCTTAGCCTCATAAAATTAAAGATGATTATGCCATTTATTGCGTTGCAGTTTGAATTAACTACTTAATATGTGTGTGTGTGTGTGTGTGTGTGTGTGTGTGTGTGTGTGTGTGTGTGTGTGTGTGTGTGGCGGGGGTTCCTTTCTCTCTCACAATCAATTTAAAATTGACTTTTGTTTTTACAAAGGAGCCAATATGATAATCATTTTCCTTTCTTAACTTATTTTTTTAATTGCTACGTTCCTATTAATATATTTTTCCAGGGAATATAAAATGCCATTGACCATTATAGAGGCCTGCCATAAACCATTCATTGTGTGAGACAATAGTGCGAGGGCTTGGAGCTGCCCCTCCCTCCCTCCGTTAGTACATTATGCCTGATTGTACAGCCTGGGGACGAGAGATAAAACATCCACTTTCTTGTACCACGCCTTCCTGCCACACTTCAAGACATCATCCCTCTGGGTTTTCCAATCTGAGCCCAAATCTCCTCAACCCTTGTTCCAATACATCACTATAAACACTGTTATGCCGCTACAAAAATATAACTTACAGAGTGGATGAACCATTTGTGTCAAAATATGATGAGGGACATGTGAAGAGTGAAGGAACCTACCGAGCAGAATCGGGGTCAATGCTTTAATTCATCCGATTCTGAAATAGAAGTTGGAAAAACTTGGAATGCTCTGTCATTAACCGATGCGTGGAAGTTTCACTTTAAATGTTGAATTGATTGAACTGAAGGTGAAATGACCTCAGCCCTGCTGCCAGGGTTGTAAAGCCATTTGAGAACGTACCAAACTCAGAGGCTTGGAGCTATCTGTGGCCTGCAGGCTTGAGGACAGCAGGTTTTAAGAGCACAGTCAAATAAATGAAATCCTCAATGATTTCATGTATGTTCACGGTGTGTTCACTCATCAAGTAAATCAAATGTGTCCTAATTTGTTTTGTTCAGGAAAGTCTACAAGCAAAAATGTGAGACAAACTAAGACCATCAGTTTCTGTATCACCTTGTCTTCATATGTGTGTGTGTGTGTGTGTGTGTGTGTGTGTGTGTGTGTGTAAACTAACCTCAGGTCATGTAAATCATTATTCCCTGGCAGTCCCGGTCCTCACATGAACATTTAGATATTATCACAATTATTAATGACCTAGAGGAAGAGGACCCTTACACTGTGGCCAGGCATCCGACCGATGTAATGAGTCATTATTACGCAGACAGGGCAAGGGGACTTGATTGTAGGTCAGGAATTGAACTGGGACTCATTGACCTCACTTGGTTTACAAACACTATCTATGTCAGCTATGTCTCACAGACCTGGATTTGAGGCAGCTTAATATAACGCTATAACAAAGTAACAAAGCATGGAAAGAAACAATGGAGGCGAGAATATATCATTCCAGACCTTGAAATCCATGGATAAATGAAAAAATGATAAAGCAGAGTTGGGTTGTCTGCATTTAAGCGCAAAGAAACTTAATTTGTAGTAGAAAAAAGTAAGCTAGGTGCTACTTCACGTCATACCTGTCGCTGTACTTCTAAGGAACAATGAAAGGAAACAAACAGGGTCAACACTTTTTACACTGTGGTGGTTCAGAAGGAAATTGTTTTAATGTGTTTTAATGCCAGACGTAGCACATTATATTGTTCTCCTCATCAAATGACCAACACTCAAACACTTCACCATAACATCTAATATTTCCCTCATTGTAATCCCACAACAGTTGCAACGACAAAATAAGCAATTGGTCTCTATATCCAATATCCTGTAGTCCCTTTAACATCTCCAGACCCAACATTTATCAACTTTTCCTTGGGCTGTCAGTAGCTGAATCAACAGAGCTTTTAATAGTTTTATCATTTGAAAAGTACGGGCATTTTTAAAAAGCACATATATGAACATTAAATGATTAAATGTTTACAGGACCGCTAATGGGAGGCCCGTTATTATTGTTCATCACCATTAACCTAACAAACCATAGAGGTTACCAGGGGTTACCCATTTGTGAGTACAATGCTGCCATCTAGTGGTAATGATGAAAAAAACCTACATGGATATGCCTGCATTGTGTACCTATTGTATTTTGAAATTCTTTTGGAAATATTTAAACGAAAACACACAGTCAAATTTATTGTTTGATTAAATATCTAATGAACAAAAGGCAGTTGCAGTTGGGCAGTTAAGGAAATCAATTCATTTCAAAGAAAAAAACATGTTTAAAACAAAATCAAACCTTGCATAAACTTAACATGACATTCATGGTAATATTGTCATTTGTTCTGTCAGACAGTATAGCTATTGCAGGGGTTTACAGGCTGATTTTGACTATATTTTAATGTAGGAGCAGACTATTTCCAGTCTGACCCTGTTTGACCCTGTTCTTACAGAGCGTCACTTGTGATGATTCAAATAGGTGGTGGGAAAAGATGTTAAGTGGAGTCTATGTTGGGAGTTGAAGGTCATTCTGTGGCTATTAGAGTGTGTGGCAGGTCAGCAAATGGCAGGGTGCAATCACATGACCATGAGAATCTGAGAATGAGTGTCAGTCAATATTGTTATTGTTGTTATTATATTGTATAATGGGTTTCATAATTATTCTCCCAAAGGTTGTGTAATGACTCCTGAGGCCCATAACCACCAACTTCACTGATATTGTGCTTTTCTATGTGATCAAAGCATAGTGTGGATTCAATTTAAATTAATATATTAAACAAGTGTAATACGACTAATTAGAATTACAAATGTGGAGTAAAATTGTTGCATCTTGTTTTGATTTATTTGAACCTTGAAAAACAAAGTGTCCAGGCAATTGACACCTAGAATTAATTATTTCTAGACATCCAAAGACACAAAATGTCTACTCCTGGGGTTTATTAGTAGCACTAATGCCGGCGTAAAGACCTTTGTTGCTGTGTATTTTAAAAATGGCAATGAACTAACACTTGCATACATATCTGTGAATAATCTTAATATGACGTCTGGGATTTAGAGCAGCTGGGAGGGTTGATCAGAGATCAGAAGAAAGAAACACCCAGTGAAGAAGTGACGGCCAACCAAACAGTTTACTAGGTCAATGAGTCAAGCTCTTAAGAGGACATTATAAAGCCCCAAATGTTTTGAAGGAGTCGCAGGTAGTCTACCTTGCACTGAGAGAGATAAAAGTAATAAAACTTAAGAAACCAGTAATGTACACATTCATCTCACATGCACATATGCTTTGCTTAAAATAGCCGAAGGTTGGTGGAACCTTTGCTCTATTACCCCTGTTAAAGGGACACTGCCTCTTGACTAAGCCTCTGATGTTTTGCAATCCTAGTCACACCCTGGTTGACATTTGTTTATAAGAGAAACTCCCTCATGAGGCTGGAAACAAGTGACCCAAAACGTTGGTCTGTAATGTCATGAGGAGTTTCTTCCTTTGCGATGCAAATGAGGTTAAAATTGTAGACAGAGAGTTCCCAAGGTGTTTTCGAGGTATATGGTTATATTTTCTGGTTGAGAACTGTTGCCATCACTGATGAAGAACACGGCTATAAAGACTCCTCAGAATCAGCCTTACAGTATATTAATTGTCAATGAAAAAGATGTTCAGTGACACAGATAATTCAAGCTTTGGAAGGTTCTTCACCGAACAGAGCAAGATTCACGTTAATTCATTTAATTCCAGGCCATAATACTTACTATACATATACTTGTGAGTTTATAAAGACACGGCCTGCTGTGAATGGCCAGTGATCTCTCTTACATCACACTGGGATTTGAACTAATTTTGTTAATTAGATTTAAACAAAAGTTAAACTGAAACAACCAAACCATACGCCCAAAATGTCTTTTGGACGCGGAAAAGAGCGGTATACTAGGGCCTACTAGTCCTATTGCGAGTTATAAGTGAGTGAGACAATTTGCTGAAAATAATAAAATAAAAATAATTTTAAAAAAAAGACTTTGCGCGTTCTACCTTGGAATGCGCGTCCACGTTATTTCCTGGCCCTCTGCTTTCACGTGACCGCGCAGGAACGCGGCGCGCCTCCGTCTGCAGGAGGTTTAGAGACAGAAGAGGAGTTATAGTTATAGGGGTCGCGGACACCTTTTTCTGAAAGTCTAGTCTTAGCGGTGGGTTTTATGTTTCCAAACTTTTGAAGATGTTTTCTCTCGGGGAAACGATGGAGTTCCTTATGACAAACCCGTTCACGACGCCCGTCGGTCAGAGAGTCGGTAAGTTACGATGCTTTTCAATAAAACCGCACCGTTCGTTTCATTTTAGCATCACTGAAGACACTTTGTAGAATAAATAGCGTGTGTGTTTTGAAACGCCGGCAGTTATAACGAAACTGTTTAGTCCTTGGCGACTATATAATAACAGTCGTCGGTAGGCTTTTGATTACTTTGAAAAGGAGATTACGAGCAAGAAAATTTGACAGATAAATAAAGTGAACGCTTTGAACCAATAACGTGTAAGAGGTGGGTCTTAATTGCCAGGATCTTCCACTTGATTGGTTGAGAAGACTTGTGTGACAAGACTCTTGGCGAATCAATGATGTATTCGGGGCCAGAGAAGTTTTCTCTCACTTCCTAAATCAGATTTTACTGAACGCTACAGGTACCTATGTAAAATCGGCCAAGGCAGAATTATTAATAATTTCAACAAACGGATTCCATAGGACATGCAAAATAGTTTTAGTTAGCTCAATTTCTTCCCGATGACACCAGGTTCCTTTGTTTTGTCAAGCTGTAAAATACAAAAACACAAACAAAAGTATTATCTGATGATGCTTGGACATATTTATTCGGGCTATTCTGCATGGACTAATGAACTACGAATTAATGCGATCTTCCCCTACATTCCTCCCATTCTAACATCCCTCCCTGGTATCTTCTTCGCTCCATTTCTCTCACACATCAATGTCATAAATGCTTCAGCTACTTATGAGAGGAAGGAGAACAGAAGCAGCTGACAGTCACATGAAATAGAGGGAGCTATGGAAGGAGCAGAGGGAGGGAGTAAAGGCAGGGGTGAGGGTGTTGAGAAAAGGGGGAGGGAAGTGGAAAGGAATGAAGGAGATTAGAGAATTAAGAGGACCAACTCAACGGTACTAAACAACTAGAGAGTAATCAAGCTGGCTTTGATCACTGAATTGTTTTGGGGAAAATACATTTTTGGACTAATTTTACAATATATCTAAATGTTATGTTGTTCCTAGCCCTCAAGTATTCAAATTACTGTAGAAACATGGATAAACAAATTGTCCACCTTATAGTGGTAGACTTTATGATGGTAATCTGTTTTTCTATCAATAATTGTATAAATCCTTAATGCATCTTGAATATATTCCAATTTTGACTCAATTCTTGCTCTCTTCTATTGGTTTTCTGTTGACAGAGCGAGCCACCAGTGCCGTTCTGCACTCAGAGGACTGGGGTCTCAACATGGAGATCTGTGACATCATCAATGAGACCGATGATGGGTAGGGATGTCATCATTTGTTTTGCTTGGTGTGAAATTTGTCAGTTTCACCACTGGGGGAGACTAGCTAGATTGTCTTACATTACCTTTGTGATTCTTGATAATGTCATACCCTTCTGAAGAATGATTTCTAGTTAAAAAGGAAAATAAAATACAAGTCGCACTAAGGACCAAAGCACGAAAAGCCTTCGCACTGTTTGATTGATCGCTAAGCCCTTCATCAAGTAGCTAAAAGCTGTTGCCAACTGACTTCTTTGTATGGCTTACTTTGGGCCAATGTGTTTTTTGTAATGCTTGTTATTGTTTCATTTTGTTATTGTCACTAGAATCCTCTGGTTGTGACTGAACGTCATACTTGTGAATTGGGCTAATCTTCAGTTATTCTGTTTATAATGCAGTTTGTTGTTTCCTAATGAATGTCATTGTATGCCTGGAACTCAATTAAGTATTTTAGTATTCAGTAGGTTTCACTTTGAGCCATGGGCCTTTTTAATTCTATACAAGAACCCTAAACCAAACAGCATCTTCATTAATGTTTCATAAGTACCCAACAGCGAACCTCTCTTCCTTCTTTCATTTTATTTGTGTATATTGTGTCTTATGATTTTAAAAACGATAGAGAAAATCATTGCATGAATAAGCAAACGGATAAACTGATGCTGAGTTGCTTTCCCAGACCCAGAGATGCAGTCAAAGCTATAAAGAGGAGAATTGTGGGAAACAAGAACTTCAGAGAGATCATGCTAGCCCTCACCGTGAGTAACTGTCTGATTGTATGCTAAACATTTCCGAGTACAAAGCAAATGTGAAATAGAAATCCGTTCTTAATCGGGTTGATTGATAGAAGCTTCTCTACAGGTTCTAGAGGCCTGTGTGAAGAACTGTGGCCACCGGTTCCACGTTCTGGTGGCGTCCCAAGAGTTTGTTGAAGGGGTTCTGGTGCGATCCATCCTGCCCAAGTATAACCCCCCTACTGCCCTCCATGACAGGGTGCTCAGCCTCATACAGGTGAATGGCCACTAGCATAGTATAGCATAGCATAGCATAGCACTAGCGTCATTTTGCTTACGTACAGTGTTATCAAATGCTGATTTAGTCATCATACTCTCTCCCTTCATCTATCTCTCCCTCCCCCTCTGTCGCTCGCTCTCACACGCTCAGTCTTGGGCTGATGCATTCCGTAGCCGTCCCTCCCTGGCAGGGGTGGTGTGCGTCTATGAGGACCTGAGGAGAAGAGGGCTGGAGTTCCCGATGACAGACCTCGATGCTCTCTCCCCCATCCACACTCCACACAGGGTGAGCCCCTTTGTCCACAGCTCTCCATCTGCCTCTCTCTCTACTCAGAATCCGTAGAGAAACACAAAGTTTCTTGTTGTCCATATCTGTCTCCATCTCGTAGAGCATTCCAGAAAACAGTTCTCCTGAGACGGCCCCCGTCTCTGCTTCTCCACATCAGTCACAGCAGGAAGTCCCTCCCCCTGCTCCTACCCAGAATCCTTTGCCCCCAGTCCAGCCCAGTGAGGGACCAGTCTCCATCTCTCCTGAACAGGTACCAATACCCAGAGACACACCTGTCAGTTAAGCATTGTATAGTTGTGGGAGATCTCTTGGGGCTCCAGCGCCGTAAGTCAACAAAATGACTGAATCGAGCTGAAATACTTAAGCTCCTCTGTGCCGTTCTTGAATCTTGTTATTTTATGTATTGGCTTTTGAGTGATCCAAAAGTAAATTTCCACATTTGTGAACAATAAAGCATTATTATTGTTAGATGGTTTGAACACGCTTTAAACACGGTGCAGTACCTGTGAGGAACTATTGTAAGACTTTTGTTGCTCAGGAGACTTAAACAGACATTTGCTGTTTAGACTAAAGCAGATTTACTGATAGATAATCAGTGTAAGCCAATGTTAAACCACTGGTTTGTGGGTTTACATCACAGTCTAATTCTACTTACGTGTGTCACCAGAGCTGGGTCAAACTGTGACCATAATTACTTAAGTGACACAAGGATTGAAAAGGGTTATTTCCATGGTTCAGTATTTCTGAACATTAACAATTTCCTTCCAAAATGAGGAAACTGTTGTCTGGTTTCTAATCTGTAATCTTGTCAAGACGTACATCCTGCTAAAGATACAACTGACAATTAATGACTTTCAGGCTTTTGGTTAAGAGAATGCTTGTCTACAAACAAGTTCAGTTTCTTAGGAGTATTATTGTTTTTTAAGTTGAGTACCTCGATGCTTAGAAATTGATCACATGTATTATCTGAGTCAAATTTGTTCTATTCAGTTTGTTATATTGCACTAGGCAGCGTCAATCATTGTCAGAATAGTGCTCAATAGGATTTTGATTATTGTTTTGTGAGTAACCCACATTGCATTTTACTAACTGCACGCTGTCATACTGATGTTGCTGTGTGTTGGCTGTTGACTATTGTTCACTGTTGAGATCTTGCTCACAGGAGCAGAAGCTACGAGGTGAGCTGGCTCTGGTGAAGGGAAACCTAACTGTGATGTCTGAGATATTAAACCATGTAACACCTGGACACTGCCAGCAGGAGGATACAGAGCTGCTACAGGTTTGTGTGTGCGTGTGCGTGTATGTGTGTGTGTGCATTTGCATGTATGCATGCGCTTGCGTGGGTTTCTATTTCCATGTATGTGGGCATTCTCTTTAGTACCTACATCAATGACTTACAATCATACACACCATGTCATCAGAAAATGACCTTCCTCCCTCTGTGCCTTCCATCTCTCTGTGCATTCTGCTCTGCCTGAGCAGCAGTTGTACTCTGTGTGCAAGAGCATGCAGACCCGAGTGGTGGAGCTCATCCCACAGTTGTTGGATGAGGGGCTGATCGGAGAACTGCTGGCAGTCAACGATGAAATCAATAACGCCTTCATCCGCTATGAGAGGTGTGTTTTAACCTGACCTGACCTTGTGTTTTTCAAAATGTCCGTCTGTGATATTGTATTTTTTTACTTTTGAGAGTGTTTTATTATTATTTTTTGCTAACTCAACCGCGTTAAACATGGTCTGTCTTTTTACACTGTTCTAATTGTGTTTTAGGTTTGAGAGACTTAATAAGACACAAAGTACAACTACTGTACAAGTAAGAAAGATTTTTCACTTCTGTTTTTGTTTAGACACGGTTTTAGAGTTTCCATTTATATTTGTATCTACTAGGAGACTTAAAGGGGAAGTAAACTCAAACAGTAAATACAACCCGGACTCTCACAGGCACAATTCTCAGAAGACTGTGTGTTGTAAACCTTTAACTTTAAAACTTTCCATTCCAATTCACGCTTTAAGAGCTACTTGCACACTCGTAAGTGGTGTGTGCTTGTGTGTAAACCTCACTCACCCAAGCAACAAATCAAATCAAATCAAAGTTGGTATACAGCAGCTAGCTAGGTTAGCTAGGTCCTCTCAACAATGCACACAATGAAAGAGAAGTAAAAAAGAGAAACAGTGCACACAAGCTAAACTTGCAAATAATAGAAAAAGTACAAAATAGGAATAGTGCAATAGTAATACTAAGTCAAAAATATAAAGGCATAGGAATGTGTTCTTCCTAATCTACCTTCCTAGTTTGGTAAAGGTTTAGATTTATTAAAAAAAACAATACAGACTTTTATCTGTTGATGTAAATGTTGGGTGTGTTCATCTCTTCCTTCCCTAGCAGAGCTCTATAAGTGGCCCCAGCCTTATTGACCTCAGCCCCATGCCTCAAACTCCAGACCTCAGCCAACCAGCGATCATCAAGACAACCAGCCAACCAGCAGTCAGCAGTCCGGCCAGTGAGAAGCAGGTGGCCAACCACAGTGAGTAACTTCTGCTTAAAGGCCCACATGATTTATTTTGATGTTTATTGAGCTGATGCATGCGTCCGGGTGCTGTACAATGGCTTCCCACAATGAATCAAGTCTGGAAATGTGAATTTACGAGTATTTTGGGGCGGAAAATTCAATTTACACGTCAAAAACGATTTCCCACGTGACACGAACTGCAATGTTTCATGCTCTGACGTGGCCTAGCCTAGACAGACAGCTCTATAGTTACCGTCCATGTTGAATAAAACCTTCCGATTCAAATAACCCACGTCGCCGCTCTTTGCTTCCATTCTGCAAATATAAAAAAATGTAAAAAACGATTGGAGTGAGACTTTAAACATTTGATTTTCATCTGCAGTGCTCTGCTTCCTCCCACCTTTGCATATGCACAAATGTTACAGAAGCTGAGTAATAAACAACTAATCCTTCATCACTGTTAAAAGCTACCACCTGTCCCCCAGCAGGTGGAGCAGAGGAGGAGTTTGATATGTTTGCCCACACCAGAGGCAGCTCCCTGGCCGAGCAGAGGAAAAGGTGGGTCCTGCTGACTGAGAACAGAAATAAACATATCATATCTGACTATGATAATTCATGTCTCCACTGCATGTGTGTGTGTGTGTGTGTGTGTGTGTCCATGCATGTCCAGCGTTAGGTATGAAGACCCAGGAGCTGTGGAGGGCCTAGCCGGAGCTCTAGACACAAGGTTGCAGGTCACAGGAGTGGTGAGTATTACAGAACAACACAACTGGGTTGGAGCAAACGTTTACCTGAATGACGATAAATAAATTTGCCTTGGCGACAAAAACAACTAGAAGTCTGTCATAACTCCTCTCTTCTTTCTGTTTTCTTCCTTCTCCAAGACGCCATCAACAAAAAACTCTACGTTGGATGATATTGACAAGTGGTTATCCTCTGATATGGTAAGCGGAAACATGTCTATTCAATAGTGTCCTTTTGGAATATGCACTATTTAAAGGTCATATTGATAACATTTTTATGTAGACAAATAATTAAAAAAAAATAATACAACCACAGAGCCTTTTAGAAAGGTGTGGAATAAAAGTATCGCTTTTCCTAAAAAAATATTATGATTGTGAATTAATCATTTTAAAACTTTTGTTGGGTCCAAAATGAATGATTTTTTTATCTATGTAAGATGTCTGACTTCCTGCTTCTAACAAGGCTTGTGAACCAATAGTATAACGACGTTGGTATCACGTGTTATCTCTGTGTCGTCAGCAATCAAGAGTCTCAGTAGTTTCCAGTTATCTATTAACTAGCTTAGCTTAGTCGTCCGAACAACAACAACCCATAAAATTACAATTCGGCATATTTAGACAAAATCAACAACTACCAACAGCCATAGTCCTTACAACCTTAACTAATGTGTTGTCACCGGTTAGATTGTCAAAATTAGAAAAATAACAGCTATCCCTGAGGAGCTATGTTAGCATTAGTGACAGTTGCATCCGGTTACCTAACATTATAGTTCTCTCAAACAACAAAAGGTTGTGCAACGTACTGGCAACCACTTGAGGGGTCATGTGCTTCAAGCAACAGTGGTGTTGTCACATGAATGCAATGGAAGGGGGGAGGGGGAGTGCAACATCTAGCGGCTGAATGTTATCAATAGCACCTTTAAAGGAGCTATATATGACATTCAGCCACTAGATGTCACACTAGAGCACCAGCATCTCAGACCAAAACAAATGGGTGCGTTGGCCACATCGACACACACAAACTAACATGCACACGCGGCCGGACCGGCTACACACACAGACTTCATTCTCTGCTCAGAATGCCATTACGCCACTATATCTTTACATAGCAAATAGTTGTTTGCTGCTATATTAATGTTCACAGTATCATATATGGTACCTTTAATGTATGATAAATGCATGTTATGGTGTTACTCTTATGAATTGCTGTGCTTGGAATTGCAGCAGGAACAGTCTGCAGTTTGTGAGGGCGTGTCCAGTGAAGGTAAGATTTTTTTTTTTCTATTCTGTCTGTTAGGAGTAATTTCAGTGCAGCAATTACATAGTTAATAATTGTCTTCATTGTGCCCATACACACACACACACTATAAATTAATACTCTCATTCCCAGAGTTTGAGAAGTTTCTGGAGGAGAGGGCAAAGGACCACAGCGACCAATCGACTCACAGCGTGCCCCCCTCCACATCCAGGCCACCGCCACAATCCGCCCGGCAACAGGAAAGATTAAATGACCAGCTTTTCTCACTCTGAGATTGGGGCTAGCAAACAAGAGGATGGAAGCAGGTCAAAATGCGCTTGACATCTTACAGGACACACTCCACACGCACACACATATTGTGCCAAGTCAGGTTTCCCAAAAAGTGCCGCTGAATTCTTGTGATCTCTCATCTTACTATTTTTTTATCTTTCCATAATATGCACAAAACGCTCTCTCTCTCTCTCTCTCTCTCTCTCTCTCGCTCTCTCTCTCTTTCTCTCTCTCTCTCTTTCTCTTTCTCTCTGACACACACACATATATGCAGTGTATTTTAGGAAACCGGACACTGCAGAAATCTTGTAACAAATCAACTCTTGATTCAATATTTTCAAGTTCATTCTGCAGTTTTGTAGTATGAATTTCTTTATGTGAAATGTATTTATGGAACTTATTATCATGCTGTTGATGTAAACAAAACTGATATTTAAATGTTTACAGAGTATTATGTATTATGTTGAAAATGTAAAAATGTTTGTGACGGTCCATTGCGTGCCTTTGACCACTGCAGAAGTGGTTTCACAGCTTTTAATAAATGGGACATTGTCCTGAGAAACATGTTTCATCTGGTCTCAGGATTTTTTTTAGGTGGCTATGTTATTATTAAGAGTGACGTAAATGGGAGTTTTCCAGAAGCTTGGTCTCCAACTGATCTTGGGTCTGTACGTGAAGAGCACTGTGTGTAAGAACAGATAGTGCTAAAGATACTGTCTGTTTTTCTGTAATGCACTACTTTTTATTATTTATAATTGTAGGTGACATCTTATTTTCTATCTATGCAAAAAAAAGGTGTATTTCTTTTCCCAAACAGGGACATGGGAATCCAAGAAAATTGTATTTTTTTACCATATTTGAAGGCAAAAACGTATTAGATAAAGATAGGCTAAATGTTCTCAGATTTGCCTATAATCTTTGGGCATTGGCAAGTTAGCCAAAACACCAGAGCCTCGACTGGGAATAGAGCAGACCGTGCTCAGGTGTGTATTACAGTGCTTTTCTCTAGGCATACTCAATAATATGTGCTGTTTGTGTGATAATACACTAACCGGTGTGTTTTCATTCTGAAGCTCAAGGATGTCTGGCACTAGGTACACAGAGTCCCTGAAACAGTTTCCACTGAGACGACGCAGAAGAAACCATCGTCTAACTGGAGAAGCAGGGGTCTAGAGGAATAAGGCATTAAGGTTTTATTCATCGGTTCTGACATCCAGACCTAACAACATGTTGAGACCTGTTAGCTGGTTGAAGAACTGTGGAATCCCTCTTTACTGGATTTCTGTGTCTGTACTTCTAAATGGACCCACAGCCTTATCTTCAAATACTCTTACCCAGAATCAACTTCTGAATGTGACTGTTGTTCAGAACCAGAAAGACACAGATTGGGATTCGTCATTTTTGCAGTTGAGAGCCAGTTTAACCTCTTCTTTACAGCCGATTCGGCCATACTCCTTGTTAATACATGCTGAAGACTACCATTATATGCCTAAACCTAAACATCTGCGCCCTTCACGGCTCCTGCGTGTTCTGGGCTCATCTTTTGACCCATTCTGGATGTCTATAGAGCGACCATCTGAAGTGTCTGGGGTCTTGACTTCAGAGGTAGGAGGCGACACACCGCCTGGACCCTTGCCAAACTATACCACTATCAGAGAAGGGTTTAACTTAAGTGCTTCTCCGGAGCTGATTAAGGGTGCTGCACACTACAGACAAAAGCTGGAGAAAGAAGCTGCTGATTTGGACCTCAGTTTTCTGCAGTTCAGTCCGAGCCTGGTTAGTGCGCTCTGCTTCATGTGCACTGCGCTACCGGTGGGTTGATTTGGGTCCAGTTTTTTGGCCACGTTGGCTGCGTCACACTGATTGTGAAAAATCTGACGGTTTGCAAAGTTGCTCATTTCCCAGCGGGATGGAATGCTTGTGGGCCCAGATAACACACATAAGGATTCTGGCATGGCACTGCTGGGAAAATGAAAAGAGAGGGGATGGCTCTAAAATGATGGCTGAGGGGCCCGTAAGCAGCACTGAGGTGGAAACAGGTGAAGCAATGAAAAAGTGTATATGGAGGCAAGTTCCTTATCCAGTGGTTACAGCATGTAAATGTTCATGTAAATGAATTTTGATCACCAATGGCCTAAGATCTTTGATCCTCACAACAAGCAGGGCTTCTATATGAATGCAAATTTCAGATTTATGTGTTCATATTGCTGATGTATAACAAAGCTATACCTGTTAAACCTGTTTGATTATTTTTCAAATCTAAATGTATGCGATAGTCCATGAGCTTTAATAGTCTTTGCTATGAATGTGGTTATACATACATGGATTAAGTAGAATACAATAAAATATTATGGATCTTAAGGCTGGCTTTTACATTCTGCCCATTCCCCACCCCAAATACACTCGCCCACTCTCTGAATGACTGACCCTGTATCTCTCTCTCGCCCTCCCACACACACACTCCCCCCTCCTCTCTCTCTCTCTCACTCACACACACACACACACACACACACACACACACACCAACACGCACATACAACTTGTAGATCCTGCTGCAGGAAGGACTAACTCAGCTGCAGGAATACCCCTAAGAGCTTTGAATTCTCAAGACCTTCACTAGACTCTTCATTTTTTTTAGTTGTGTTTTCCCACATTTGTCTATAATAAAGTACATTATTTCATCATTGGTACAGTCCTTCCATTACCTGTCGGGTAGTTGGTACAGTCCACCTGACTCGTACACAGACAAGATGGCAGCTGCATTGGAAGACGAGTTTGAAGATGCGCCTGATGTTGAACCTTTAGACCCAACATTGAAGAACATTATCGAGCAGAAATCTTTGAAATGGATATTTGTGGGCGGAAAGGGCGGCGTTGGTAAAACGACGTGTAGGTAAGTTGAAGGGAAAATGCTAATTTGCCACATGGGCTCCGGTTTCGCCGCTAGCTATCTTAGTTAGCAATCAATCAAACGTTGACGTGCGTGTCGACTAAGATTTTATTTTTTTATTTCATGACATTAATTCACCGAACATTAACCTCCTCCGTTAAGTTACGTCGGCGGGAAGGACTGAACTTACACAGGTAGCCGGTTAAGCTAGTCGAAGCTAACCGTTAGCTTAACGTTACTAACATTAGCCAGCTGACACGTTGATTTATGACGCTTCTGCAGGGATCGATCAGCATCATGAAAGGTGACATTGACAGTTCTGGTTAATGTTATGATGTGTCTTGTTCCTTATCGTTTTCATTTGTCATTTAACGTTAGTCAACAGGACAACTTTCTAGCTTTGTGTCTAGCTAGCTCCTAGCTAGCTTGTGCCCAACCATAAGGCTTGTTAGCTTGTAAACAATTGGCAGCTGGAAACATTGACAAAATGTCACTTAAGCCACTTAAACACTGAAGGCAACGATGAGTTAATGTCCCTAAACTGGTCCGAGTCAGTGGCAGTGACATGATAGTAGGCAGGTTAGTTTGAGCGGACAACTTGTTGATAGTGCAGTTTAATCTGTGTTGTTGCCTTAACAGACTACTCTTACTGTCTGTCTTTCCCTTGTATTTTCTAGCTGTAGCTTGGCTGTCCAGTTGGCTGCAGTCAGGGAAAGTGTGCTCATCATCTCCACGGACCCTGCCCACAACATCTCTGATGCTTTTGACCAGAAGTTCTCCAAGGTGCCCACTAAAGTCAAGGGCTATGACAATCTCTTTGCCATGGTAAGTCACCCCAAGAGAGTGCATCGCCATGTGCGTTTTGTATAGGTGAAGCAAGAGCACAAAAGCTGCATCTTTTACATGATTCATTATATCAACTCAAAAGGCCTTCATCTTCATCATCATAATGATGGCTATTGCATATTGTTCAACAGACATCTGCTTGTTGAAACGGCGTAGCACCAGGCCTTCAAACTGTAATTCCTTTGTTAATTGTGGGCTTGTAAAACCCTTTGAGACTGTAATATGATTAAGGGCTATACAAATAAACTTGACTTGACTTTGTGCAAAGTGTGAGCAAAGAAGGCCCTTTTCAATGTACAAGAGCTCATTTCATGCATTTCTGTGACTTTTGAGAGGTCTTTCCCATACCATTAAACAATAGTGACACACCGCCGCACCAAGAATCTGGTCGTTGCTACTGTATTGTCATACCTGACAATAGTGTTAGCTAACGTTATGATACATTTCATGATGGGAATGGATAATGTAAACGTTAATCCCCAATGAGCTATCTATGTAGCTACGTAACATTACTAAATGGTTATGGTTATATTCCATAAATTTGTAAAAGTAATTAAAACAAAAAATTAGAGACTTATGTCAATATTAATTCAGAATCCTCTTGCACTGTAGGCGGACATGACTGTCAGTTTGCGCTGTCTGTCACTGTCTTGATAGATGTCTGTCACTGTCTTGATAGATGTGCACTCCAGATTTCATTTGCGTTTGAGTGTGTGAACTTGAAAATTATATATATCCTTTATTTAACCAGGTAAGAAAAGTCTCATTGAGATTACAAATCTCTTTTCCAAGAGAGACCTGGCCAAGAGGGCAGCATAAAACATTTTTACAATCAAAATAACAGTAAAACAGAAACTTGAAAATTGAAAACTTGGAAAAAAACAGCAGGCAGTTGGAAATGCAGCTAAAAGCAGCGCGTGTACGCACCGCTTTGATGTCATTAGTATCAACTTAGAGTATACACACACTGTAGTTTATCGTCAGATAGACTACCACGTAATACAGTAGCGGTAGCTAGATTCGTGGAGCGGCACTATTGTTTAATGGTATGGAAAACACTGCATCACATGTGACTACTAGCTCTTCAATCACTTCAGTGGTTTCAGTTCATATTTAAGGCTTAGAAGCACAAGTCATCATTATATAACTGACAGAGTGGCCTGAGGTCAAAGCTTGCAATTTATCCAGGTTGTCATTTTGTGACACTCTCTTCATTTGTGTGTGTGTGTGTGTGTGTGTGTGTGTGTATGTGTGTGTGTATGTATGTGAGTATAGGAGATTGACCCCAGCCTGGGTGTGGCAGAGCTTCCTGATGAGTTCTTTGAGGAGGACAACATGCTGAGCATGGGCAAGAAGATGATGCAGGAGGCCATGAGCGCCTTCCCAGGCATTGATGAAGCCATGAGTTATGCCGAGGTCATGAGGTTAGTCTTAATAGTAGGGCCAATCCAGAATCACATTTCCCTTTTAGAGAATGAAAGAGAGCTAGCTAGTATTATCTTAATTCAGCACTCTCACCTAAGATCTTCATTGGATATCATGGATGGCAGTTTGCTGTCATAGCTCATAATGCCTGGGCGTGGGTTAATGATACAATCTGTAACCTTTTGATGAAAATCTTTTTTTTTTGTTACTAACTCATCCTCACAATGTTACTTTTGTAACAATGTTACTTTTTTGACCAAACATGATGTGTCACCCCCGTCCTGTCTGATGAGTTACTCTGCATTTCCCGTTATACTGAATGGAAATTCCAGTGTTGGTGGTGACATTTAAAAAAATCAGTTCTGTCATAGGAAGTGACATATTTTATATAAACAGACTTCACTGCAGTAGCTACAGTGGATGAAAAACTGAAGAAAAGTCAAGTGCTGTCTTCAGAAACTGAACCTGTAACCATTCCAAAGTGTCAGTCTGAAGGAAAACGTTTTAAAAAGAGAGCGACCTTTGGCGTAGACGGACATGATGTCTACAAGAGCCAAGAACACACCATACCAAGCCATCATATGACTTTTTAAAAAAAATGTATATGACCCCCCCCCTCCTCCTTTACCATGTGGTACCCTTTCTTCATCAGTGTGTTTTCTGTCTCATTGCATTAGGTTAGTGAAAGGAATGAACTTCTCAGTGGTAGTGTTCGACACTGCCCCTACTGGCCACACACTGCGGCTGCTGAACTTCCCCACCATTGTAGAGAGGGGTCTGGGCCGCCTCATGCAGATCAAGAACCAGATCAGCCCTTTCATCTCTCAGGTGAGGAGAGCCGAGGGACATACCGCCTGCCTGAGCGCGAGCGTGACGGCTACCTCGCTGAACTGTTGTGGCTCGCATGCGTGTGGTGTCCACATAGACAGCAGCGCTGCTGCCAGCCCCTATCTTTATACACTGAGTTTGCCTTTGATCATGGCCATCAATAATAGAATGTTTAATTTAATTTATATTTACTTTAGACAGAAAAATGTTAAGAAGTGTTTGCTCAGTTGTAAAAAAATAAATAATAATAAATAAATTAAAAATATACAGAAATCCCTCTTCACTTGACCTGGATCTGTGTCCCAGGCGTAACCCATTACTTCATTTGTTTGTTTTCAAGTCGGCTCTAGTGTGTTTGTAGAACCTAAGTCAGTGTAACACTACGGGTCTCCTGGGCGTTTTTAAAGCTTTGAATGGTGAGAATAAAGCAAAAGTAATGAGAAAGTAGCATAATTTATCTTACCTTGCAAGGCAGCTGGATTCGCGAGATCACAAGTTCACTACGAGAATCCATCTTCAAGTTAATGCCCTTTTCCACTTTCCAAGGACGACTTCTCAGATGGTTCTGTGTAACAAACCGTCTGTCGTGTCAGGTTATAATTTATCTGCTAATACATATATTCTAATCCAGTGGTTCTCAACCACGTGCCATTGAGGCCCAAGAGGCTGCAGGTTTTCATTCCAACCAACCACTACACCAGCTGAATTCACTAATCAGCACAGCCTCAACCAGAGTGGGAGGATCTAATCAATGAATCCAGGTGGTTGAGAACCACTGTTCTAATACATACAGGTATTAGCAGCATATTGGTCACAACTGATGCCCCACACTTAACCTCTCTCTCTCTTTCTGTTTTTCTGTCTTGCTTTCTCATTTCTCCAGATGTGTAACATGCTCGGTCTGGGGGACATGAATGCAGACCAGCTGGCATCTAAGCTAGAAGAGACCCTGCCAGTCATCCGCTCAGTCAGTGAGCAGTTCAAGGACCCAGTAAGTCAGACCAATATATGCCCATTCCAGTTGCACAATGTTAATAGAAGATCTGACCATTAATGTGCACTGCGTGTGCTTTGTTGCATGCCTTTTTTTTTTAACCATCATTGTGAGCTCCAGGTTGCAGTATGCATCAGAAGCATGTAGTTCTTCATACACTTCAAACTGTTAGTTAAGTAACAGTTAAGGGACATTTCTGAGAAACACCAGGTCTACTGTAACAGCCTGTTGTTAATGATAGAACTGCACTGGAACATGCATCACAAAGATATTATAGGTTATGTTCTGTCTCTTATGTTGCATATTGAATATGCGCTAGTAGATAAAGATAATAATTTTCAACCAGAGGTTTGGGTTGATGGTTAACATTTGAGTGTCTCGGTGTGCAGATAAAGTCTGTCTCAAATAAAATCCTGTCTCTAATATGGTCTTTTAGGCAATTGAAGCAAATAAATGCCTGTGCCAAAATGTGTGTGTGTGTGTTGACTCTTCTCCTCTCTTTACCTACCATCCACCAGGAGCAGACCACCTTCATCTGTGTATGTATTGCTGAGTTCCTGTCGCTGTATGAGACGGAACGTCTAATCCAGGAGCTGGCCAAGTGCCGCATCGACACACACAACATCATTGTCAACCAACTCGTTTTCCCCGATGCAGACAGGCCATGCAAGATGTGCGAGGCCCGCCATAAAATCCAGTCCAAGTATTTAGACCAGGTACGCGGTACTCTGTATGTGTTGTGTGAGAATACAAGAATACCAATAAAATACTGCATTTACAGAGGAAAATTAGTGTTGGTACACAAAGCAGTTTTGGGGACGAAGTAGATTGGAAACTCGCAGCAACGGGTCACAAAGTGAGACCCATGGTCAAAAGGTTTCTGGCAAAAAGATGTTCCTTTGGGATCTAAGCAACAATGCCGAGGTTTCTCCTTTAGCACCGGTGCCCATCAGAGTTGTTCATCTATGAGCATTTTGAGCATCTTGTCTTTTTTCCTGGCATTGTGAATAGAAACATTTATTGAGACCCATGCTCAAAATGTATGCACTTATGCTAATGTAACGTGCTTTAGATAGTTCTACCAAAGGGCACATGTTTCAGCTGACCCTGTGCTCTGATCTTCATTTGGAGGTCCGGCAAGCAAAAAAACAATCCTTACAGCGATCAATAAAATATCACATTAGTGTCTGTGGTTCAAGGCTCACTGGGGCAACTAGGACCCTAGGGCAATATATTGTGTTTTCTGATATATCGCGATATATTTAATATGAAAATGTGAATATTGAGATCAAGAAAATTTTGGCTACATGTTTTTAATATAATTTTACCACACTGTTGCTCTTAAAAACCCACAATAAACATCCTGTCCCTTTCTCTTCTTTGCTACAGTTCCCTGCATGTCACGACTCCACCCACTTGTAGCCCCGCCCACTTGTAGCTCGTGTGGTGTGTTGTTCAAAAAATGTTCGCAAGGCATTGTATGGATATGTAGTATAGAAAAAATATCGTCTTATATCAAATATCGCCATTGGCTCCAAAAAAAAAAGTGTTTGATAACAGTGTTCATCAAGTGTTACCTGTTAAATGTCCCCTGTAACGCACTGTCTCCCCTCCACAGATGGAAGACCTGTATGAAGATTTTCACATAGTCAAGTTACCGCTACTGCCCCACGAAGTACGAGGTGCCGACAAGGTCAACACCTTCTCTCAGCAACTTCTGGAACCCTACACACCCCCCAACAAGTGATTCTCCTCCCCGCAGGACCTCCCCTCCCCTCCCTCTGTTTTGATCATACCCTCCCCTACTGCCTCCCTCTAAGGCCCACTACAGTCTGAACTCACCTCCTCTGAGCCCCCTCAGCCAGGCTCACCCCACGCAGTCAAGATCGTCCTCTTATTTCTCTCTATTATCCAAAGCAGAACTTATTAACTGCTACAGCAAGACACACTCACACTTAAAGGGCACATGTATTCATACACACACATACACACACACGCGCACACACAAGCAACCTACTCCCGCTATACAGTTTCAGAGAAAAGGCGGTACAGGATTGAGCTCTCTATCTTCCCATGTTCTGGTACATTTCCCACATCTTTCTCTTACCACTTCCTTATATCCACCTTGGAAATTGTACTATTCCTACTTAAAGCATTTAACTCTCCATACCATCCCCCTCATCCCTCCTATCCAGTGTCCAACCGTTAATGTGCAAAGTGTTTCTGAAGATGGTGCTGTGTATTCCAGTAAAACAGCTTCCCGGTGGTTAATGCTTATCCTGTTTTTGCCATGTGTTTTTATTTTTATTTTATTTTGGTGGCTCTATCTGTTTTCTAATTGAACCTCTACTATTTCATAGTAAAGACAAGCATGAAACAGATGTGGCTGGTGATGAATGCTTCATTTTTCTTCTGTTTTGAATAAAGTTGGAAAGGTCATCAAATCTATTGTCCAGAGGAGTAGCATATTTACATCTTAATGTCTTAAAATCAGGGTGTGACAACAGGGCTATATGGCCGTTTTGATTTGAGTAGTGTAATTGTCTGGTCTTAACATGTTTAGCACTGTCTATAACATGCAATACTGCACATTATCATCTCACCATGGGATCCTGGTGATGTAAGCTATTTAAAGAATGTTATCAAGATTTAGGATCAAAACAGCTGGGAGTGTATTTATTGACAAATAGCTATGCCATAGTTTAACTATTGTTTGGATGGCCACTTGTAATTATTTAATTAATATTTTATGTATTTTCCATTTGTGAAGGAGATTCGAAGTATGTTAAACATTTGGGATTGAACTCCTCTATATGCAGTCTATGGGTTTGACTGGTTGGAACCAAAGCATTAACCCTCACCTGCTTCACTACAAGACGGTTCCCACTCAGCACCGATGAAGCTAATGAAACGCTACTCTCTTTAGCTAACCTTTTGTGTCCATATTGTATTAAGCTAAGGACTGTATATTAAAACTAGGCAGACATTAGCCTTATTTAGTACATTGTAAACAATTACCAATAACTGAAGTCTACTACTGTTGAACAACATATTTAAAAGGCTGGTGAATTGTTAAAGCAAATGGAAAGGAATCTTTGCCCTACTCGTTCAATATTGAATTGATTTGTTCGCCTGATTCTTTTTGTGCACAAAAATATCCCCTGTATTTCTTAAGCACAATATGATTAAGAAAGGATTTGTGTTACTTATTAATCAAAATGGTAGATGGTAGACTGCTGCAATCCTTCAAAAGGTGGAGAGCCCCATCTTCCCCTTTGTTATCAAATGGCTATTGAGTTGTTACAAATCTATTTTATATAATTTTATGTTGCGAATGTTACTAAATAAAACACACCCATGCCTCATTTGCGAGCCTTTTGGAGGTCATTTGTTCGTTTAAACCTGCCTTTTGATGAACTAACTAAGCTAGCAGTGTCTCTGGTGCAGCGTGTCTCTGGGCCTGTAACCCACATTATTTACTTTGACAAGGCCTGACTTTGGACTTAACCTTTGCTGCTACGGTTCAGAACCACAAAACATACCAGTCGTCGAGGCAGTCCCAAATAACTTAAAGCAATTAAAAAAAAACAACCCGAAATACGTTAAAGAAAAAGGGGGGGAAACTAATAAAAAAAAAAACACGTCTTCAACGCGCCGACGCTTTCTTCGTGTAGTTTTAAGTGAAACTTTCGTCGTTTAACTTCGTTCTTTGTTTCATAACGTCACGCTTTAACAGTTTCTCCTCTTTCTTTTTTTTTTCTTTCTTTTTTTTTTTTTGGCGCGATGTTACCTCGCGGCGGCCTGTCGCATGCGGTTCCGTCAGGGA
>OMKK01090520.1:0-13151 GCA_900302305.1 Polymixia japonica
GAGGGGGAAAAAAAGAGCGCCCAGGGGAAACCCCGTCTCCCCGTGAAACTCGCACGCAAACGGGGACCCCGGCCGGGTGTCTGGCGCCACGGCGAGGCAACAGCGCTAACTACTGAACCGCCGCTCCGCCCTCATTACAAGCGGTACTTAACCGCAGCGTGGCTAAAGTTGAAGGGACTGTCGTCAAGTCACGTTTGAATGGCACAGTGGGGACTACAGTACATGTAGGTCAGCATGCCCCTTCTTCTCAGCAGAAACCACGTGGTCTGGACTGCATGTTGTATCCATCGATACTTTACCTTTACAAAGAGTTATTTCAGTGTATTAAGCTCTGTATTTCCCTGGGAAAAGTATTGCACAGTAAGCACACAAAAATACTGCATTAGCACTTAATGAAAATTGTACTTAAATCCTGTTTGCCGTGTGTGCATGTATTAGGGAGAGTTTTGTTGAGCTAAGAGTTATTGTTTACTTGGAGCACTTCAGCGCACAAGCTAATACACAAAACGAGGTAAGTGAAGTGTTTCCTGTTGCCTTGGGCACTGGGTTTTAACAGCGTGGTCTCTCATGCTGTACAGCTAACTGGGTAACAGCTGTCACATAACAGAGCCGACCTCCCTCCATTGTGCTGCCTGGTCACGACGACCTTGTGACTCGGTGCCAACGGTTCCACACCGAGACCAAGAGCCGCATGACCTCGGCGTCTGGTATCGATGTATATCAGCACATACAGCACTTGAAGCGCAGCGGCACTGGCATTTATTTAAGGGGCTGTAATAGAGGACGATGTCTAGGGCATTGCCTTTGCAAAATTCAAGGGGAGCTGTAATTAGCTAAGAAATAACCTAGAAAATGAATTATTCAGAGAACTAATACAAGTTAAAAGTTATTAATGTACAGTATTGTGTTTAATAACTAGTCTTTTTTTACGTTTCGCTGTATCGTTGTTTAGGCAAAACTTAACAATGTTTATATCAAAACCATTTACAATTGCCTATGTTATATATTTTAATACTAGCTTACAAATACTGCAGATCAAGTGCCGCACTTTAAAGGGTTGCCATGTTTTTGTGTTATTTTATTATTCCTGACAGTGCACATGCATTATGCAGTAGTTCTTTGCTTGAGACGATATTTTGGATGTTTTCTGCATGAAGCCATACCAAATGATGGATGAGTCTTGTCTTAAGTCTGGACTGCTGGGTGTGTGTGTGCAGGCCGGCCAACCCAACCCCATGGTGAAGCTCTACGTGGTGAATCTCTACGGACCAACACATACCCTGGAGCTCACGCCTCCCGAGAACCTCAAACTCCGGTGAGACGGGCCGCTGACATCCACTGCGCATGTGTTTGTGCAACTTTTGTTTACTTGTTTTCAATCTTAGCTGGTTATTTTTCTTGAACACATCCATGGGAAAGGCTTCTACATTGCATCAAGCTGTGCCCCGCATCGCCGCTAGAGTAGTTATGTTCCTTTTGTTTCAATTAGCTAACGATGCCAAAAAAAAAACATTTGAGGGAAAGTTATTGAAGAATTTCCCACCAATGTGAAGATGGTCTGTTTAAAAACACAACCTTCTCTTGGGTATTGTAGTTGAGTAGATGTTTGTAGGATAACACATCAGAGTGGCATAGTAAGTAGTCAACCAGACAACCTGCATTCAAACAGCAAGCGTCCAACTGGCTGGAGTGCTCTTGAGCAAGGCACTGTAGCTGACACCTTACCTTCCTATGCAGGGAAGAAAACAAAAAAAAACACATAAATTCCTGACAAGGATTCTCGTCGTTATGACATAATTTTCTAGGTTTTATTGTTAGACATAATAACAGTGGGAACAGAACATCTCCATTCCGGCGTGCAGGACACCAGGTCTGTGGACCAGTCTGCGTCTCAACCTGTCGCTCACTGAGAGGAGCATTGCATTAACACAGGCTACCCACGCTAAAAATGTATTAATTGATGATACTTTAAAGTGCTTTAGATAATAGTATCTACCAGATGGCATATAAAGAAAAATCACCAGCTTTTAAAATGTCAAAGTAGCCTTTATTGATACACGATAAGGTTACTGAGAATATTATTCCACTATTTCAGTTAAGTCAGTGTTGCTATCTTGCTTGCTGGAATCTTGAGTTTAACGGTGATGATTTTCTTAGGGAACATTACGTGACCATGGTAAAGTGGATCAGCAAGACCAAGACGTCGGTCAGGTGGTTGAACCGGGCCCAGAATATTTCCATCCTGACCGTGTGCGACACCACCACAGGAGCTTGTGTCAAGGTGTGTGCGTGTGTGTGTGTGTGTGTGTGTGTCAGTGTGTGTCAGTGTAAACATGTTAGCCACGCCCTTCTCATTTGCATGCAGGAGTAAGCAACAAACAAATAGGAGAATAGGAAACAGGAGAGTAGGAAAAAAATAGCAGTTTATTGATTCCCCACACAAATGTATCATTTGATATTTAAAACATATATATGATGCACAAATACTCTACTTAACAGTCATGAGTAAAATGGTTCAAAGCTCATGATTCATTCTGGACTTATCATAAGTGGTGCTATTGTTTTGTTGATGATGAACTGAAAAGGAATCCTTGGGCTGACAATAACTCGTGAGACTATTTGTAGGAATTACCCCAAAGTGAGGAATCTATTATGAAAGTGTTTTTTGTGAACTACTTCCTAAACAAGTGCTGCTACTTTGGCTATTTGAGTTGAGTTTAGCTGACATAGCAGTCTTTCTCCTTGGGTAAAATCCCTCACTGTTCTATTCCACCTCAGGGTAAAACAGAGCAGGCCTGACCCTGTGGCGGAACCATGGGGCTAGACAGACCGAGTTCTAAATCCATAGTTCCAGGGTTAACTCCCACAGACGACCAGAGCACAAACAAACAGGACGCCCAGCCAAGAGGCAGCTTAGCTTGTGCCTGGACGCAACCTCCCAATCCCCCTGCCAAGACTCTGGCTCTCTTTCACACCAGAGCTCAGATTGGGATTGTGTCCCAAGTGGTGTTTTAAAGTAGACGGAAGAGGAGAAATGCTAATTGAGAGGCACTGTTGTCGACCGCTTAAGGGTGGGTTCTAACTCAGCCATACTCCTGATGAGCTCAATGGTCACATGAAATTGATTGGCTACATGTCAGACAGCCTGAATTTTTGAGAAACATGGAATCAAGAATAGAATAGAGAATAGAGCTTTAATCGCCACACGACCAGAGCCGGTGGTCTTTGTTTTCGGTACAGGTTTTAGAGACACTGCATCACGGTTACATTACAAAAAGTGAAAAAGTGCATTACAGACATTTACCTTAAGTGCATACAGACAAGACCGTTGACAGTGCAGAGTTACAGACAGACAACATCTTTAACGGACCAAGACAATACATACATAGAGTCACATGGTTGCAGTCCTTGTGTTAACGTACAGAGTTCAGAGTTCTTATTGCTGTGGGGAAAGAAACTGTTTTTGAAACGGGTGGATTTGGTGGCCAGTGACCTGAGACGTCTACCAGAGGGGTGTCAAGTGATTCCATCGGGTGAAGAATTTCAAGTAACATTTTCATCTAGAAATGAAATGCAGCGAGTAAAAGCTTACTGTTCAGCTGTGAGGATGTTGGTGGTTTTGGTTAATGAACATCAGTCTGTGACGTTTTGTCATTTCTTTTTCAGCGACATGAAGAAAGTTCTGAGCTCTGGCTTTCAAAGCAGGTGAGCTACTTTACACTCTTCCTCATAAAGGCCAAAACCTAAAACAATGTCCACCATTGGTTATTTTTATGTAGTGTTATGTCTGAAAATCCTTTAGTGTCCTTTATTTATTTATTTATTTATATTTGTAAAAGCTACCATAGTATAGTGAGATGATTACACTGGACAGCCTTCCTAAGATGTAGAACATATATGCAGCAGATATAGAGAAATCCCTAGAAACAAGTTAAAATGCAATTAGGACTTCAAGATTCAATAATTAGACTAAATAAGGACATTCCCTACCGGTGCACTGTGTCCTTTCAGTTTCAACGGCTGTCTGTAGAATTTAAATGAACTTAGTTACATTGCTGACCTAGATTTATATTTCTGTCATCAATCTGTCTGCGTGTGGACTGATGTCAAGGGAACTACTGCACCTAGATACAATCTAGTCTTGTATCAAATAAAGGCCTGGGAAGCAGAATGATGAATCATATTCAGGAGCTGTGTCACTAAATACACGTGATATATTTAAATATTAAAGTCAAAATGACTAAATAGTCTGAAGAATAAGACATCTTAACTAGTTTGCTGTCAAGGCTAAAATAACCTGATCTGTCCAGACTATTTGTGTCTCATAGTTGGCAGCTCTGAATTGATTACTCATTCAGTACACTTGCTTATATTCCTGGCAAGTTTGACATGTAGCAGATTTATATCAGATTTGAGCTACTTTCATTTTGAAGCTGATACTGTTTATCATTCAGACTGTTTGGATAGCACTCAATCATATCTGTGCCACATGCGGTCAGAGAATACATTTTTTTGGGCATATGCAAATCTCAGCCTATAGTTGTTAAAATAGCGCTATAATAATAATAATAATAATAATAATAATACAGTAGCACCTCAATACACATGTAGGCGAAGGCTGTCAGTCAAGTCACGGGCAGGTGACTACCACAACAGCTCACGTGAAATGACGACCTCTTGCTAGAGATTCCGTTACAGAATGAAGTAAAATTGGGATTCGGTGACCATCCGGGACCAAAACAAGAGGTTTAAAAAATACATGACATATTCGCCAAGATCCCCTTTGGGCCTCTTCAAAGTGTTATAAACATTTTGAGCCGGCCTCAGTCCCGGCACGACACGACCCCGGCCCCGCTGTGAGATGAGGCTCACGACGGTTCTCTGCGTCTACAGAACCAAGAACCCGTGTTCTCCAGGGACGGCAACAGGTTCTTCCTGACAGTCCCGGTGAAGCAAGGGGGGCGTGGAGAGTTCCATCACATCGCCATGTTCACCACACAGGTAAAGGTCTGCACATTTTACTGGCAGGTTTACGGTCAGTTTATCATTCAATAATACAACTCAGTTTACAGTGTCACTGTTTCCGTTTGCAAGGGATGTGGATAAAATCTCGACTGTTACAGCATTGATGTTGTGTGTCACCGCAACCTTAAGATGGCTGTTTGCAGATCGGCTTTGACGGCCCTAAACAGGATTGTGTTCGTGACCCCGAAACGCTCCAAATCACACACCCCGCTCCCAGCTGAATGAACTCGCCCACTTGCTTACAGCAGTCCGACGCAAAACGAAGATAACGTTGCCGTCATGCTTCAGCAGGATGAAACTCTGTGTCTGCGGATGCTTGTGCCTCTCTCTGTGTGTGTGTGTGTGTAAACGACCGCAGCGCGTTGGCGCCGGGACCCGGACCCGTGCGTTTGATTTAGCGTGCGGCCTGGAATAGCCTGTCGACAGAGAAAGGAGAAAATCACGCGTGGTCCTGATTTATCACGCTATTGCCGAAACAACTTCTAATTGAAGTGTCGAAGATAGGAAACGTGTCATACCTGATTCATTGAGGTTTTTCCATCCATCAGTATATGGGATGAGAGCAGTGAGGCACAATGAGAACCAGAGAGGCATGTTTTTAAGAGCACAGGTCTGAACAATTCTACTCCGATTTCCAAAGAAATCTACAAATTGGGTAACTCAATTTAGCTGAAGGGGCTTATTTGAATACAAGTTTAGAGAGCCAGAATAGCCTCTCTGCTCTGTGTGGCACAGTGCTTCTGACTTCTTACTGTATTGAAATTAGCAGAACACTTAACATATTAGAAGCAATATTGTTTGTAGGAATAAGTCATTGGGTAAGCCCACAAAATTGAATCTATTTACATATAATTGGCAGATATGAATAAATATTTATACTATAATACTGCCAAATAATGATATAATAGCTTTGGGATATATAGTAATGATGTAATAGCTCAGTATGTGGCAACATATTGTATACAGTTCTTCCATGCTGGACCTGTCTCACTTAGCATTAAGTTAAATGTGAGGTAGAGCTTACCAAGTTGAACTTTATAAATGCTGACTTCTTCCAGGATAATGGGCTCATGTTCTTTCAGTATCAGATCGGGGTTGAATGTCAGTCTTCTAGGGAGGAGGAGACGTCTGTAAATACTTCATTTGGACTAAATCGTCCCTTTTCCTCTTCCATTTCTCTCAGTTCAGAGCAGATCAAAATGAAGTCCGCCACCTAACGTCAGGGAACTGGGAGGTCACCAAGATCATCGCATATGATGAGAACAATGACAACCTGTGAGTCTCAAGTGTTGACACGCCTCTAGTGGAATGAAGAACCACAATAAACAGACGGACAGATGGACAGATACTGTAATATTACACAAATGAGAATGACCCGATATGGGAACGCACCTTAAGGTGTGAATGAATATGCCTGTTCTTACCGTTCACTGTCGAGATTAAAAATGAATTTCTCCTCCTCTTCACTTTGAAACTCACACACCACCTCATATACAGACGTGAAAAAAAAAACCCCCAACGTTTCGTTCGTGACCGAATTTGGTTCACGATGGATGAATCTCAGATAAAAAGAGAAAAACACTTTGTTTCACATATTTATTTCCATTTCGTCTTTCCATTGTTCAATTTCATACACCTATTTTCCTCTGACAACAGCTAACGCCTCTGTTTTCCCCTGGCAGCTACTTCCTGAGTACGGAAGGTTCTGCACGGAGACGACAACTTTTCAGGTGATTCGTTTTGTGGCCAATTACTACATCCTAGTTGTTTGTCACAGCTGCTTAAAATCCATCTTGTTCGTTGCCACATCAATTGCTTTTGGTAAATTAAATTCTTAGTTGTGATCGTTTTCATTACCACACCTTCCCTATCAACTGTTTGTTCTTTACCGCACTCTTGACAGTGTAATCACACTAAATTCACCCTTGTGGTTCATTCGAGCACAATAATCTTATAAATAATAATTCAATAAAGGGTTTGGACAAGGGGCTGAAGTTTCTGCGGTCGTTGTGGTGATGCTTAGAGGTTGTCTGACTTTCTCTTTTTCTTGTTTTGTTTTTTTTGTTTTTTTTTAAGCGTTAAGACTGTGGGTCTGTTCCCACGACGCTGCTTAACGTGCGAGCTTAATAAGGCTCACTGTCTTTACTTCGATGCTGACATCAGCCCCGCAAATCAGCACATCATCCTGCACTGTAAAGGTAAGACAGGCCGAACCCTGACGTGACTTTAAGGACGCTTCATCGTTATGAGATGCGAGCCAAATTAGCGTATCCTTGGGCCCAATGAAAGTCAAGGGGTTAAGTCCTTCAGAGCAGCGTAGATACCCTGCTGGTGTTGGATCAAATGTCTCCCCTCCCTCTCTACTTTCCTACTGTCTGAATAAAGAGTAAAACATTGCAGAAGTGCGAGTGGACCACCCATTCTCCTTCAAAAAAAAAAAACATGTTCTCTTGCTCTCTGCTCTTGGCTGTTTTATTGATCAAATTGTTTTTGTTGATCAATCTGTGCTCTCACACAGAATAAGTTTTTTTTTTTTTATAAACCGAGAGCATGGATTGATAAACGGAGAGCATGGATTGATAAACGGAGACCACTGATTGATAAAGCGAGAGCATGATGTGATAAACCGAGAGCATTGATTGATAAACCGAGACCATTGATTGATAAACTGAGACCACTAATTAGGTTTCCACTATTTGTTTTTGTAACCTGACCACTAAGCGTCTCCATACTAGCTCAATAATGAAAGGATATCAAAACTGTGGCTTTGTAGAAGCAACTATGCATGAATATTTATTTTATTCTCTGCACTTTAAAACAATTATTCAAAGTAATAGCTTCTCCTCTGCTGCTCTTTTAGATGATTTTAGTTCAGAATTTAAAATAAAAAGATACACACTTTATCTGTATTGCTGGACATGGGTTTAGTCTTTTATGAACCTTAAAATTCTTAAGGTGAATTCTAAGATCCATAAAGATAATATATTTCACTCCTAAGAATTTAGCTAAAGCCGTCCCAAACCCAAGTACAAATCATCCTAAAGGTAAAGAAGTCCCACACATTAGAAGTGCAGAACTTCTTTTTAATCTTTCGGCTAAAATGATCTCTACAAACAAATATAACATCCATTGGAAATGGATGGCTGGTTCAATTAAAATTGGAAAAATATTGTCTTATGTTTCCAATCTAGTCAGCCATTCTGTTTCATCATCCCCACCAGCCAGAAACATGTGACAGATGTCAGGGGTTTGCCCGTTGTAATCTGTCATCCTCCAAGTATTCAGTTAAAATTTGTCTCATCAATTCCAAATGAGAAGCATAAAATTAAAACAATTAGCCGCTCTATTGTGTATAATGACTTTAGGTGGCATTATTGTGCAATGAGGAGCTTATTAAAAAGAGGGCAGAGATTGTTTATTGTTTCAATTTATTTTCACCAGATGAGAGCGCTTCATGCTCAGATGCTCTTGGACTTTGGCGAAGTGATTTATTGGACAAAACGGTCCCCTCGCTCAGAAGCAATAAAAGACGATCTAAAAAGCACATTATCTTTAGAAGGCCGAGTTCAGCGTAACCAACAAGCTTGTCAAGACGGCTCTTCTCATCAGTTTTAACACAACCTTTTAAATTCTCCCATTAAATGCATTTGATTGGATTACTGTTCTCAAGCAGGTACCTTTGCATAATAAAACTCTCAGACACGCAACATAATAGGCTCTTCTTACTGGTGCTGTGTCATCTTTAGTAAAGGTTTCTGTTTTTAGTCCACCGCTAATTATCTAGCATCTCCCAGGTAAAGCTTTATCAAACACCACTGAAACAGGCTAAATGAGACTGATCTTTTTGGCTTTTATTGATCAGTAAGTACCTTGGAGGTCATACTGTACATATAAGTAATCGTTGTAAAAATGTTCTAAAATCTCAAGCTGAAAACAGTAAAGTCACGTATCACCGTCCGAGCTGCCGCGGCGTTGCCGGGGGCGTGACGTTCGATTGCCAGGAGCAGCGCCGTTTTCCGTCTGGAGAGAGAAACAGAGGCGGGAGAGCAGGAAAGCGGGACGGCTTTAAAAACGAGCGCAACAGTAGAATGAACTCCAGTTCCTAAATCACCATGACTGCAACCGAGCAATACGAAGGAGCGCAGTGAGGGGGGTCAAGGGTCAGAGCCATTATGCTTCGACAGAAAGCAAATTTCAAACAAGGCATTTGTTGGTCAGGGGGAATCGGGAGTGAGTTGAGAGGGAGTGTGAGGTAGAGGGAAACGGCGCAGGAGGGAGCGGGCGACCCTGGTCGCTGCTGGAGGAGTGATTCATGAGGGGCCGAGCTACTGAACAAACCCTCTATCTTATTAACCTCTGACGAGGTATTTCACAGCCACTACTGAATAGAATTGACTTAATTTGACAGCTCAGGGCTATTACACAGGCAATGTGAATGACCTCTCAGCCCCTTACTGATAAAGGTAAAGTAGGGAGGGTGACAGGCGAAACAGTGACAGAAGAGGCAGACACGCAGCTGTGTGCGTTGATGTGACTCCCGCGCTCCGCTTTCCAGGTGCTTCCTGGCAGCCCGTCATGCATAAACATGTTATATACACTGTGCAGACTTATCTGCTTTTTTTTCTCTCTTTGAAGTTGGGGGCTTGCTGGAATGCTCTTCATTTTGTGAATTTAGTCGGAAGAATTCAGACGTGACATACATGAGGTTTCAGTCATTTGAGGGATTAGAGGATAATGTCTCCTGCAGCCAAAAATAAAACCATTTAAACATCCTCTCTCTCCTTTTTTCCAGGTCCTGGAGCACCCACCGTGATCTTGCACAGCCTCAACAACGCCAGTAAGAATTTAATTTTGCTCAACCGATGGGTACGTCATGAACGAACCTTTAGCATTTGGCGGCAGGATGGCCGTAGTTGTCCGACAGACCGTCCTCTATCTGGAGAAGCGGGGCTCGAACCCCTGCGCCGGAGAGCATCCGCGCTGCTGAAGTGTCTTTAAGCAAGAGACTCGATCACTACCGTCTCCAGGGCTGCTGTATCTGACGCTGCACTCGAGTGCGATATCCCTACAGGGATCAATAAAGTCTCATATTAAAGTAGTAAGTAGGTTAGCGTTGAGCGATGAGATGCTGGCGTTCTGTCGGAACCAACAGGTGTTAAAGCCCCACACGATTGATTTTGATGGGTTTTTTTAGCTGATACATGCATCCTGGTGTTTCACAATGGCTTCCCACAAGGAATCAAGTCCACTTGGGCCTTTTACGAGTATTTTGGGTGGAAAATTAAAGTTTCCAAGCGGAGCTCGAAATGATTTCCCACGTGATGCGATGTATGTTTGACGCTGTGACGTGGCTAGCCTAGACAGCTGTTTGTGAAGTTATAAAACCCTCTGAACCCCCTACACCTGTCTCTTAGAGACCGAGACAAACAGCCTTTTGATTCGGAGACAGAAATAATGACTGAGTGGGTCTTTAAAACAAAACCCCAGCACTGTTCACTACACTGAAAATGGGACAGAATACCAACCGTATTCTCTCTGTTGTTGTCCACCCCCTACAGAGTTAAGCAACTGACAGCAGGGAGCTTTTGAACTTGCATTTCCCCTGCACACACACACACACTCATTAACTCTTTCCCTTTCTCTGACAAACACATGCAAACACACCCACGCTTCTCCTTGCCTGTACGTCTATCAATAGTTTATCCCAAAAAGTTAACAGCTGTGGCTCAGAAAAGCAAGCAATTTGCCCAGGGTTATTTGGATAGACCTTCCATCCACAGCTGGGAACTCAAGGCCACTGGCGGTTTTGTAATGAGACGTCTATTGATTTTCGGTTTTCCATTAGAGATGCTGGATGAATTCCATTTCATTTAGCTGCTTCTCAGATGGCCTGAATGGAGAAACGGCCAAATCAGGGAGCCATTGTTTATTTCGTGTGGAGAAAATAGCCGGGATCCCTGTTTTGAGGGTGTCATTAAGAAGTCGCTGTGGGTAAAATTATTTCCTGAAATTAATCCTTTTTAACAGTACTTTGTGGTTATTCAAGTTTCTGGTTATATCAGTAGTGCCAATGGCGAATTAATATGACTTAAATTATGATGACTGGCAAATTATCAATTTGAGTTCTTTCATGCTTGGCCAACCTCAGACTATATCCAGTGTTCAGGATGTTTCAGCAGAGCGTCGTGAATAACCGGAGGGTTATTCAACGTGGGCGGTATCTTTACAGTGGTCTCTCTAGACTAGCCACGTCAGAACACCAAACACTGCACGTCACGTCACGTCAGAAATCGTTTTTTTGGTTCTGCTTAGAAAATGAAATTGTCCGCCTAAAATTCTCGTAAATGACTTAAATGGACATTTTCGGACTCGATTCATTGTTCAGTGGCAGAATGCATGTATCAGCTCAAAAGTCAATCCCTTTTAAAGCTTACAAAACGCATGGCCT
The DNA here is from genome assembly GCA_900302305.1 of Polymixia japonica. NCBI lineage: Eukaryota > Metazoa > Chordata > Actinopteri > Polymixiiformes > Polymixiidae > Polymixia > Polymixia japonica. Next base: position 11,474 of record OMKK01090520.1, read on the forward strand.
GTTGTTTTAAGGGGGTTTTGTACGTCACTGCAGAACAGATCATGTGATATTGTAGATTTGAGAGACAGGCATTAGTATTGAGATTAGTCTTTGTCTCAAGCAATAGTAATACAACACATTTCAAGAGCCAGACCAGAAGAAGAGAAAACCCTACGATCCTACGCTGATCCCCTATTTAATTCACCATTAAATGAGATTGTGCCAAAAAGCAATCTATCAGACTGTTTCATCTAATTCATACTTTTCATTTTATCTTACTATATCTCTGGCTCTTAAGACTAATCCTTGTGCTGTTATCAGTCATTTGTATGCAATGACACTCAAATTGTTGGCAGTAGTTTTTGGCTACTTTTCATCCCTAAAACAAAATCCCCTCCTGGTTTTAATAGATTACTACATCCTTGAGAGCAACGCCTTGCTGAAGGCTGCCCTGAAGTATAAACGGATCCAGATCACTGACTTCAGAACTGTCCAGATGGAGCATTTTGGTGAGAAGGGATCATTACCGTCTATGCTGTAATCATGGATTGCATTAGATTTATTGATAGAGATAAAGACAGAGATATAAACAGCCACACACACACACAGATAGAAAATGTAATATCCTTTTATTTTTTATTTCTACAGACTTGCCTTTGAAGATCTCCTACCCGCCAGACTTTTCTGAGTCCCGTCACTATGGACTGCTGTTGATAGTGTATGTATTTACAGTAATAGATACGGGTGATACTTCGATGAATGTTGATCGATTTTGGTTTTTATCATTGTTTGACAATTCGGTGTTATGTTTTATCACTGTGACGATAACCTGGCGTAAACCAAACTAAACTACGGCTATCGGAGCACATAACTTTTCAAGTTCATCGAAATCATCTGGACTGATTCTCTTGAGCTGTTTCCTTGTTTTGAGTTACTGACTTCGAGATTCACTATTGCCTCTATTTGTATTTGCTGTGGTTTTGTTTAGCGATGGCTCCCCTGGTGGCCAGGCCGTGAACGACCGCTTCCTCCTGGACTGGGACTCCGTGCTGGTTAGCTCAGACAACGTCATCGTGGCTCGTCTCGACGGCCGGGGCAGCGGGTTTCAGGGCCAGAGGGTTCTGCACGAGGTCCACATGAGACTGGGAACCGTGGAGGTTCAGGACCAGATCGCAGCAGTAGAGTATGTTGTATAACTTCCATTTGACATTTCCCATTTTGAAATGACCTTGAAGTAATGCACTTTCAAATACATTCATAGCACAGGAAAAATTCGTTTCATGCGTGCTGATTTTTATTTTGAAAATTGTGTTCCATAAACTGACATACTAGTCCACTCAAGTCAAGCCAGATTTATTTGACGTTTCTTTTAATAAACAGGTTTGTCCTAAATTGCTTTACTGTACAGAGAAAAAAGGACAGATGCAAATAAATACAACAGAGGATAAAACGAGGGACAACAAAAATGGGATAGACCAAGTACATCACAAACTCCAGAAAGTAGGCCAGAGCTCCGCGTATGAATATGTATTCACTGCAAGTCAACTGACATAATGAAAGCTGACTTAAGGATTGAATCAGTATTCATGAAGCTAGCTTGTTTCTGGTTTTCAGGTGCTTGAATGACTGTGTGAGAAACCAGAGTTAAGTTCACTTATAAAACTAACTTTACAGTGTTGTTTACTCCCCCCCCCCCCCC